>CANYCX011679108.1:0-17756 GCA_948193385.1 Breynia disticha f. nivosa | reverse complement strand
CATATCAACATTTTCATACAAAACCAAACCATTCATTCAAGCAACCATATCAATTTAAATAACCATTTTCCAACCAAACAACAATCATGTCCAACAATAATCATTCATATTCAATTCAAACAAATTTAGGAATAGTTGCATTCATGTTACTTACCTAAAGAAAAACCAAATTATACAAACACAATGCATGATCAAAATACTCATAAATCAATCAAAACATTATTCACATTCAATAACATGCAATTATAGGGATAAGTTGTGTTCATGTTACTTAGCTCACAAAAATACTTAGCAGCTCGGTTAAAAACCTCCTTCACTGTGATTCAAATTTCATATTATTAAACATTATGAATTCATATCAACTTATATTCATATAATTATGAATCAATGGATGCAAAAATGTTTACAATGTCTTCTTTATATTTGTTTCTTTTTTTATATTAATCTCCCTCTTTGCTCTTCCTCTCTTCTTATAACACTTCCCATTAATCAACTATCCAACTATCCATTTAATTTACTTTACTTCAGCCACCATTTATGCTATAAACAACTTCATTTAGGTATAATTTAATGATTCTTAACTTCCAAAACACTCAAATCATCATAGTTCATATTTCCTCCTTCCAACCACAACCAATTCCCTAGCATCTCTTCAATCTCTCTCATTTGGTATTATAAAATCCATCCAACACTTAAAATACTTTTGAGATACTGTAAATAAACTTACCCAAGTGACGAAACGTAATGAGAATAACGTTTGCACAAAATATCCCCTTAAGTTCTCAATCCTGTCACCTTGAACTTTTCTCTGGACAATTTCGAGTTACTAAATAGAATTTTAACATAAAAAAATGGTTACCGTTAGATAGTACACATCTCAAGCTTTCAATTGAACCATTATTTGCTCAAATCGGAGTTAAAATGAGAGAGTTATGAGGGTTGGAAAATCTGAGTTTGTAGAATTTTGTGAACGAAAATGGAGCAAGCTTACCTTGATTCAAGACAAAATCAAGTCTTTAAACCTCCTTGATTGCAGAATTTTGTGAGGGTTTGATGAAGAGTGAGAGATTTGTGGTTGGGGGAGCATATAAAGAAGAAAATCATGGAATATTGTGTAGTGGGTGTGGTGGTGGAAAGGAAAAGGAAGAAGAAAAGTGGTAATAAAGAAGAAGAAAAGAAGAATGATGATGGTGGGTTGCTTGGTGAGTGGGAGACATAAGGAATAAGGGAATTATCATGTTCTTTAGTGGAAGTGGTCCACTTTGATCCGTAAATCTCGTTTTGGCGTCCAGAACGACTCGAACGGTTTGGATAACGGTTAGCACAGACCATTCGTCAGGCCGTTCTTCCTCATTAGGCAAGTCAGTAGCCTCAAACTATTTTGGGAACTGTTTTCATAAACTGTTTCCCATCCCGTTCTAACCTCACTATTTATATATTTTTTTCTAAATTATCTAATTCCTAATCTAGACAATTCTCGGCTCTTCCCACTTGGTTAATTTTCCCAAAATAAAACGCGAAAAATTTCTCCTTATTTCCATTATTTATTTTATTTATATTTTTATTTTTTTTAGAAAATTTGGGGCGTTACATTTACATATATTGCTCTAATAAAAAAATAAAACATCCTATAATTACTAACATATAATAATGTATTTAACAATATTAATGCGGAAGCGTTTTACAAATGTCTAGCTGTAGAGAGAGGAAGTGTTGAGGAGCTGCAGCTGACCCACTTGCTCGACTATCTTCTATCTATTCGTGAAACAAAAACCGCAGTTGCATGAGTTGCGGGCTCAGTGAGTAATCATATATATTACCTATAATCTTTTAAATCTATCTTGTTTCCTTGATTCATCACTTATGTTTATATATGTGAGGATACATATATCTTATGATCTGCACACTTTCTTACTGTATTCTATGTTTGTGTTCTGTGTTCGGTATTCTGTTACACTTATTATTATATGAACTGTGTTGTGCTGTAAACATATGAACATGTGAACATGTGAACTTTGCTATACTGAACTATAACAATACTTCCATCTCCATTTATCTTACGTCTCCATTTATATCTTCCATCTCCAATTTATACTTCCGTCTCCAATCTCCGCCATTATCATCACCTCAACCTGTATCACCACCACTAGCATGTGTCTAAGTACTCATCTGCTTTCCTGTGATTGTGATTGATATGACTGTGCTGTCATATGAATGTGCTATCATGTCCATGTGATTATTACATGTCTCCTTAAATTAATTGCATTTATTCATTCACGTGATTATGATTAGGTGATCCTATCACAATGTGATTCATTATATGACTATGAAATCATATGTCTGTGTTCATTCACGTGTTGTTTTATCAATTAATCGTATTTATGGAAATACAATTATCTGTGAATTATCTCTTTATTAATCGTATTTATGAAAATACGATCATCTGTAAATTCAGTGAAGTCATGAATGGACTTCCTTTGGTATATGTGTTCTTCTGTATATTCTTATTTCATTATTTTCATCTTTATAACTTAATTACATATCTGTGCTTCCTTAGGATTTTTTCCTAGGGTTTCATCTCACAAATATATAAAACATATAAATAAAACCTATAAATAAATCATCTACCATCAATAACCACACACTAGCAATTCTAAGCAGTCATATAAGTTAATTTAAAACTAGGTCTGAATTACTCACCCAATTATACGGGTAATCTGTATAAAATCCTCCGTAATACCGAGCCTGCTCCAATCGTTGGTGTCCCGTGCTAACTCTCTCTTTCTTTCTCTCTCTCTGAATCCCTAGCTCTCTATCTCTCTCTTTCCTCTCTCGCTGACATACTTGTAGCATTTTCATCATCTACCTCCATCAAGACTTTATCCTACAAATTCGATAGAATAACACCTTCTCCATCACGACTTTCTACACCACTGTTAATGTCACTTGTAACTTCTCTTCACCTTCTATTACCCTTCACGTAACATGTTTATAGCTCTGATACCACTTGTCAAGAAATTATGCAATAGAACTATAATAAGGAAACAAAAGAAGAGACAGGAATTTACATGGTTCGATCCATTCGACCTACTTTATGGGTAGAGAAGCAATTATTCTATTACGCAGTCACCGAAAGGTGGAAGCCATAAATTCTTATAAGAGAAAACTACAAGCCACTATATATAGATCTCAAACAAATCTAATTTTAGTCCTAGTATGTAACATCCCAAAAATGTATATTTTATGTTGGAAAATGTCCATTTTTTGTTAGGATAAGGTTTAATTTAAGTTGCAAGAATAGTTGTATAGGAATAACGTACGTTAATCTGAGTTTATGTGGAATAACGTACGTTATTAGCAGGAATAACATACGTTATTAGCAGGAATAACATACATTATTAGTAGGAATAATGTATGTTATTCATCCCTGATTCTCCAAAATAATGTATCTTGTTAAACATACGCTAATTTCCCAATGCTATGGATCAGCAGTCTAGACACATATTAAAAAGACGTAAAAACACTCAAAACAAAAGACAAAACTTCCCCAAACTCTCTCAAACACTTCCAAAACCCCAAACCACAATTCTTAGGCCTCCTAAACACAAAACCTACCTAAAAACTTGTATATTTCTACGCATTAATAACCAATCTGGCCCTCCATCCGATTCCTCCACATTAGGGTTTTTGGTGCAAAGAAAGGGAAAGGTAAAATTTCTATTCGTAAGTGACATCTATTCGGAACACGAATCAGATTTGAACGATATTCCGATTTCTATTCGTAAGTGACATCTATTCGGAACACGAATCAGATTTGAACGATATTCCGATTCGTAGTGAGTGAGGTAAGTGCACCTAACTACTCTTACCATTGTAGCGTTCGCGTATGTAAGGTTAAGTATATGTAATTAATGTTTATTTTTTCGAATTGGTAGCGAAAATGTGCTGTTAAAGGACTTTGTTGCTTGTTTGTCTTTATGTGAAATTAATTGGAAGTTGTATGAGTTTGTGTTTGGTATGTTTTGAATGAATGCTTAATTGTATGTTGTGGTCAATTTGGATTGAAAAATGATACTCATGAAAGATACGTTCTTTATGAAAAGTGTGGAATTTACATAAGTATGTGGCTGATGGAAAGTGTGAATTATAACTAAATATGGAATGGTTATAAGTGCACTAAGAAGCCTTAATAAAAGTGAGTTGTGAAATGATCTTAAGTGTCTGAAAGTGGTTTAATGATAACTTTATGCAATGTTCTTAATTATGATAGTGTGTGGCTAAGGCTTTTGGAAATGTGTTACATTTCATTCAATCATGTCACGTGGATATGTTATGAGATCATTGTGTGTGTTCATAATAAAAGGGGGATTTGCGCATATGCGAGACAAGAGAGTGGAGTCTCTCTTAATTATAAAAAAGAGGGGGATTTGCACATACGTGTGACAAGAGAGTGGAGTCTCTCTTAATTATGAAAACAAGGAGGATTTGTAGAGCGACATTAGTTGGTGGTCGGGACATTGACTTTGGCAGTGCTAGGATGAATGTCGGCTCCTAGTGGATTTTTTAGGACTTAATACTTTGGTATTTTACGTATATATACTCATGATAGTATAGGTTATGGCTCATGCATTGTTTTAAACCAAGACCATTTGCTTCCGCATATTTTACTCTTGATTTTTATTTTGGTTAACATTGGCCTGGTTTAATGAATGCATGCATGTCTGCCTTTATGTATTTACTATGGTTGATGGCCTGTTTCTAAATTAAAAGGAAAAAAATGGGTGCAAATTTCAAGGTTTATTGGAAAAAGAGCTTTACGAAATGGAGGTCCACATGGTATAAGTGTACTACCCAAATTGAGTATTTAACCAAATATATACTACCTAAATAAAGTAACTAAACGTATACTTCTAAATAGAGTAACTAAACCTAACAAATTCAAAAGTGGGTATAAAAGACTCAACTATCTGAAGATATAGTAAGATACTACCTTTTTAAAAGCTCCCAAAGTTTAAATTCAAATTATATAAATCTTTTTTTTTTTGAATCACTTGTGTAAAAGTATATTATTCACATAGTTTACTCTTCATCTTTGCACAAATTTTAGTGTATTGTCAAGTGTTTTAGTGGAGTTTATCATTTCTATAAGGAAGGATTTCACCCGTAAATTAAATCAAGGTTGTATGGTTGATTGAGCCAGAAATCAAACGTGTAAAGAAGTTATCACCAAGCTTGAAACTGAGGTAATAGTGAAGAGAGTAGTTTTGAAAAATCCTAAGTAGGAACTTAGGGAGAAGATGTAGATGTTAGGGTCAAGCAACTCTACGTTTTACATCATTGTTGAATCTTCTTATTTTTGCAAAAAAATTGTCCATTATCAATTGCTCTATTCAACCCCCTTATAAAGCTATTAGTGTTTCTACACATTACTGTAAGCAACAATGTACGTTACCCAATTCTGTTGATAACATACCTATTAGAAGAGAGGCCTTTTAATTAATTTCATAAGAACAGTGGAAGTGAGCCATAAGTATATGATTATGAATGAGGATTGAATGAACGAGTGTACTAGACTTTATATGGTTAGGTAAGTTTCATAAGGGACATGCATGTACTGAGTTAAATAATCACTATATTTATTTACTCATTGTTGTGAATAGATTAGGGAAGCTAACATATAGGCTAACAACTCTAAGATTTTAAGACACTTAGGGCTATTGTTGTAAGGTCGGGGACTTTACCTAACTCCTTTTTGTTTCTTCAAAAGAACAAAATGTTATAATATGATTTTCTCGAGCATGTCATGTTAGCATTAGTTTTTTAAAGTTAAATTAAAATAATTAATTGTTTGTTATTGTTACTAAATAATTGTATATGAATATGGTTAAAAATGGAAATGAAGCAAAATTAGAGCATTTGTCAAGGAGAAGCACTCAGCACAGATTTCAAGGTCAGTGCATACATCAATATTTATTTGTCTATCATTTGCCTTTTGTATGGTTAAAGATATTTGATATAAATTGCATGTGAATTTGTGTGAGAGATGTTATGATTTGAAGATATGTTTGTTGTTGAATTATATGTGAATGAAATACATTTAGATTTATCCTGTTTTGCTTTTGTGAAATATGGTTGTTGTGATGCGTGAAATGTTAAATGCATTCATTCTTATGAAGTGTGGTGTAATAAGTTGAGATATTCTAACTTGAATACTAAGATTAGTTTAATGTTTGAGCTTTGATGGAAGTAAGATGTGAATTTTAATTGAGTGAGTTTGATGTGGGTATTCAAATTTGTGTGCAATTTTTGGATGATATGAAATGATTATATGATTGAGGAAAATTAAATTTGCTTATGAATCAATTGATGGGTCAATCAAAATTTTTTTAAAAAGAATAAGAAAAGTTTAAGTGTTGACTTGCAACGCCCTGGAAAAATGTCTATTTAAGTTGGAATAATGTTTAATATAAGTTGTAGATATGTATACATAAGGATATATATGACGAGGATTGAAAGAGAGTCGAGAAACGAGAAATGTGCAGCCTGAGCATCATCAACATATGTTAATAATGTAGATTAACATACGTTAATCTGGAAAAGAGTGATTAATGTATGTTAATGCCAAGAATAATGTATGTTCTTCCTGCCTGTTTTCCCAAAATACCATTTTTAGTAACGTACGTTAATCATAAAATAAACCTACGTTACTGGGGGTCTGGACATATCATTAAAAGGGCAGAACACAACCATAAACGAGGAAAACATCTGAAAACCCTCTTAAACATTCTCCCAACCTCCAAACACTTTCCTAAGGTCCCCTAAACAATAAAACATCTTACAATCTCGTGGATTACGGTGAATTAACAACAAATCGATCATTTCAACAGAATTTCTCCTAGCTAAGGTTTGAGGTAAGGAAGAAGAGAGTTAAGAATCCTTAACCCTTGGTTGAAATGTGTAGGAAATTAAGTACACTTGGTAGGGTTTTGTTGGGTTTTTAGTGAGGTTACTAAATGTACGAACATTTAACATAAAATCTGAAGATTTGTGGGAGATTGAGGATTTTTGGTTTGTGGGAAAATTTAGGGATTTCGAGGAATTGGTTAGATAAATGAGAAATTAAGTTTAGAATGTTGTGTATGGCATGGAATGTAACATGATTTGTGCAGGAGGCAACAAACAGAACCCGAATCAGAGGTTAGTATCGAATCGAGTCTGCGAGAACGCGAGGTAAGTGTTCTTTGACGCTTACTAATAATTCTTGCCTTTGTATGGTTAAGCTTATGTGGTAAATGTTTTCTTTGATGAATTGGAAATGGAAATAATCTAAATGAAAGACTTGAATGTCTTATGCTTGTATGTGATTTTTGGGTAATTGGTAGGGATTGTTTGGAAATTGTGTGGATTGTGCTTGGCATGTTATGAATGCTTAAAAATGATAGTAAAGAGTTATGAAAATGCTAATTTGATGATTTGATCAATGTTGTGAGATTTTCTTAAATGTAAGTAAGTATGTAATGTGTTAAGTGTTGAATGTTCATAAGTATGTGGCTTATGACTTATGTGATGTCCTTTGTGGTAAGTGTTGTAGGAATATAAGCATGATGCTTATAATGAAAATGTTCGAAACTCTAAGTTCGTGTTATAAGTGTTCCTTAGGATTATGGTGATGGTTTGGGCCGCGAGTTGGCCGTGTATGGTATGTGTGATTATGTAATTGAGAATAATGCGTTAAGATGAGCTATGAATGTTTGGTTTGTGGTATGATATGTTGTGGTTATTCTTGCCAGGAGTTGGTATTTTATGAATGATGTGATAAATGTGTATGAAATAAACATGAAGCTTATTATGAATTATGTTGCTTTGTCATGTGCATGTTGTGATTATTCCTTTATGATTATGGTGATGAACTCTTTTGAGTTACAAATGTGTATGTCGATTATGCCATGAGTTTGGCCATTATGAGCATGTTTGACTTATTTGTGATATGGATGATTGTGGAACATTCATGTGCATATGTTATTGTGAAAATTTGAGATGAGATTTGGAATGCATGGAGTTGCATTCACACATATCATTGTTGTATTAGCATGAGCATATTGTATGTTCATGCATTGAGACGAAAAGGGAGCTTATGGCTCATATGTGAAAAGGGAAGGTGTGTTGTTCTTCCACATGAAAAAAAGGGATTAGCCCAAAGATTTGAGAACACAAGAGCTTGCCTCTTGATGTTATGCTTATACCGAGTGAGAGCTCAATACCGAGCGAGACCTCAAAAGAAAGAAAAAAATAGGGGATTAGCCCAATTATGTTGAGAAGAGAGTGGAGTCTCTCTTATATTATGAAAAGGGGTTTTTGCCCACTATAGTAGAGATCGAGTGAAGTCTCTCTCTTGTGAAGTTTAAGGCTCTAGAGCACAACATTTGTGTGTAGAATGCATTAGCATTACATTGCATTCATTATACATACATGTATTGGTTGCATGGAAAATGAATGTGTGTTTATTATGGTTATAAAATGAGCATGACTTGTGATTGAATGATGTGTGCTCTTGAATGAGTATGTGTTATATGGTTTATGTGGAAATTATGTTACGTATGGAGAGTTGGATGTCGATTGGTTTGGAATGATGGTAATGTGTTGTTTATGTTCTTGGATGAAATGTGTATGTGTCATTGAATGAGTTGTATGGAATAGGCAATAATCTTGTATGGTTATGTGGAATTTGTGTGACTGTGGTATGGGTTATGTGGAGTTGTGATATGTTAGCAATTTGATGTCAACATTGAGGAATGTAATGTGTGTTCATGAATGGAATAAAGAATGTGTGTGTGTTGTTTTGCTTCCCGTATGTTTAGAGGAAGTTGTGTGTGTTGTGGTTTGGAATAAAAGTAATGGATGTTCATATTTTGATTGAATATACATAAATGATGACATGATATATGCTTGGGTGAGAGTTTGAGAGATTGTGAAATTGTCTGCTATGCTATAGAGGTTATGGTGTGGTTTGGCTGTGAATTGATGGTAAGTGGTTAATAATGAGAATGGAAAGGAAAGGATGAATGCATGATGATTAAGTGTATGGTTGTGTTGTGTTTGGATTGATTAATTAAGGATGTTTTATGTGGCTTTAAGATGTATAAAATGGTTGATTAAGAGGCTAATAAGGTTGGTTTAATATGCTTGGAAGTGGCATGAAATGTGTAAGTCATGGATTGAGTTAAAATGTGGGCAGAATGCCTTTGGCACTCATTAACGTATGTTACTTGTACAAATAACGTACGTTAATAGAGTGTAACATATGTTAAGGGCAACCTTGGCATACGTTATTCTTGCCTGATTTTCTGAAAAATGGCTAATGAATAACATACGTTTGTGTCTTAATAAGCATACGTTAATGTGGTACAAAAACCTAGTTTTAGCCCGAATAATGTGCTAATGAATATTTGAATTGAGGAAATGACCTAGGATGATTCCTAAGGCATAAAACACTTAAAAGAATTGTTGTGGCATGGCTACGGTGAGCCATTAGGGAATTTAGGCGCGAATACAACTTTGTGTTCCACAAGCACACCCGTGTTGGCCGAAGGTTCCCCTACACCCCTGCTTAACAATACTAGGGTTCACTTACTGAGCATTTTTATATACTCACCTTTGTTTTGCTGTTGAATGTGTGTAGAGTGACAGGTATTAGTGACGGGACTATGTGATCGGCAAGCCTAAGCGGTGCGATACTGAAGGTCGAGCTCCTAGTTTTGGGTTGTGTGTATGTTGTATGGCTACGAACATTTAGTATAGATGAGATGTACTAACATGACATGCAAACTGTTTTCCATTGCTTCCGCATTTCAATTTATTGTTTTATGTAAGACCATTGGTCCTTGTTTAATGATTTCTGAACTTCACGGTTTTCTTCCTCATACTATTTGTTTTAAAAAGAAAAAAAAATGGTGTGAAAATCATTGTTATTCGAAAATGACGTTAACAATTTTGGGGTTCAGACATAGTATTCACTTTTCCATTTAGGCCTTTCACCTAGACCATCATATACGCACATAGCTCAATGAACAATCAAAACATAAGCACAAAGCGCATAATTATAAGCCACACAAAGGCTCAAATTACAATCACATAGAAACCATATGATCATAAGATCATCACACTTAGTTCACTTAGTACATTTAGCAACCAAGTCCTTTAGGACACATTTTTTCGTTATCATTTAAACTCAATTGCATCATAAACAAGTATGAATTAATCATACAGATGCAAAACGTAAATGTAAGGGAGCTTACCTCGATAATCGTACGAAGTCGGTCGTGATCAACTTCGTTCCAAAACTCGTATAGGTCCTCCTATACGAAATTCATCATATAAAGGAAGTTATTAACTTAATCTTAACTTGTTTCACACTTAGAAACATCAATTTACAGCCCTTAGCTATTCAATCTCAAGTTCTCAGAAACATTCCAAAGTCACCAACCTTCACAATCTTATTCTAATTATGAGTCAAGTGATCTAAATCCTTCATATTAGTTTTCTCTAACTTAATTCCAATTAACTAACACATCACAATAACTAACTCAATTCTGTTTCCTCCTTGGTAGAATTTCCCAGCAAATTTACTAAGCTCAAACACATGAAATCCACTCAAACCAAGAAAACCATGCTTACCTTAGTGAATTTTGCTTCCAAGGTTGTAAGAAATGGTTTCTCCTTCATTGAGTATACCCTCTGAATGATTTTTAGGGTTTCCTCCTGCTTCTCTTCACGTTTTTGCTCTATATTCGACTGGAACAGTGTGAGTCAGTTATTCTATTCTAAAATATCTAGTCGACAAGACCAAGGACACGGGTTGTGCTGTAGAGCCCTAAAAAATTTAATGAAAATATCCTAAAAATATGACTTAAATTTAGCAAAAAACTATCAAGAAATGGCCTGGAACGGCCTTGGAAACAACCATGGAAAACCGTTTCCATGGTCGTTCTCCATTGCTGAGTTATGTAAAAATTTTTGTGCTGAAATTAAAGGGAGAACCACCACTGGAAAGGCCTGGGGAGGCCGTTTCACAGGCCGCTCCCATATAGTTGGCAGGCTAAAAATGTGTATTTTTGTGTATAGGGAGAACGACCACTCAAACGGTTGGGTGGGTCGTTCTACATGCTATTTGGTCTGATGGGATTCATTAAATAACGCGTATTTGGACAAGAAAAGAGAGAAAAAAACTTATTACAAACCACAACGGACCCTCTTCGTCCCAAAACCCTCAAAACTCATTTCCAACCTTTCCAAACCTCTTAAACACAAATCCCTACCCATTTTCCTTATATTTTCATAAATATCAAGCAGGAACCAGTCTTAGACAGAATTCAGGGGTTTTGTGCAAATTTTAGTAAGGTAAATTTTTTTCCTAGACGAAATTTTGAGTAAAAGGAAGGGTTTTCTGTAGGTTTTGCGAGTTTTTATGGATGTTCTTAAAGGATACGAATTTAGCTTCGTTTTACAAAAATTGTGAGAAATTTCAAATTTTAGGGTTTGAGTGATTTGGGGATTTTTGAAGAATAAGAGTTAGAGTACGAAATTAAGTTTAGATATGTGATTAATACGAAAAATGTGGTTCAATTTGTGTAGGAAGTAGTGTTTAGGACCCGAAGCAGAGTTGAGCCGAGAGCTGACTTCGTGGATCTCGAGGTAAGTGCATTGAATCACACTTACCATTGTATGTATTGCTTCTGTATGGTTAACTATATTGGATTGTATTCATATACATTAAAATATTTGGGTAAAGTGTCTTCAAAATGGACTTGTGGAAGTGTGGTTTGATTGAGTGTTCTACTTGCATCGAGTATGAGTGTTGCTTTTTATTTGATAGTGTTAGTTGTGATTAACATTGTGTCATTATGCTAAGAATGATATGTTTGCGTTGATGAGTTGATGGAATGTTGTTATGGACTATGCTACTTGAGTGTGCTTTGAAACTAATGATTAGTTTTGTTGGGAAATATGCCAGAAATGTGATTGTGTCGATGGATTGAGTATTGTTATGGATTATGTTGGTTGTGAGTGTTCTGAGTTAATGTTTTATTTTTATGAAGATCATGAGTTTAATAATGTAGTTGATGTTAAGAGAATATGTAAAGGATGATATTATAAGTGGTGTTGTATGAGGTTGTAAAGGAAATTGTAAATGTTTATACTCCATTGTGAAAATGTTTTTGTATTGTGTTGTTGAAAGGTTTAAGATGAGTTGAGAATACGACCTTTCATCCATTTCATGTTTGGAAAGCAAGTAAAGGAATGGAAATTGTATGTGGATTTATGTGTGAGCTAGGAAATGATCACAAGGTTGTGAATGTGACCTGATGATGATTTGAGGAAATGGTTGCATTTTATTGTACATGTCATGTGGACATATCATGGGCATACTTGCATGTGCATGAAAGAGGTATTGCCAAATTGAGCAAAAGCTCACAATTAAGGGAAATTGCCCAATTATGAGAGTGGACTCTCTTACATGTACGATAAATAAATAAAGACCCCAGACATGCATTTATATGACTTGCATTTGGCATTCATAGTGCATACATTTGCATATAAATATTGTGTATGATTTGGATACAAGATTGGGACATGTGTGACTGTTTATGTGTATGATTAATGTTATATGATATGGTAAAGTATGTACTAAGATGAGTTGGATTAGGACTAATTGTTAGAAATGTATAGGAATGAACATGTGAGATATGTGAGTGAGATGAGAAAATGTAGTTTAACTTGAAGTATGATGGCAATTGTTGTGTGAAATTTGTAATGGAAATGTTTGATTGTGGAGTGGAATTTGTAATTGAAGTTCTTGATGTTTTAAAAGTGATTTAGAGTGAGAGATGATGTGTTTTAAGGTTGTTATTGAGTGTGGTTTGCTGAGGGAAATGCCTATGGTTTATGTTGAGTGGGTATGAAATGCTTAATGTGAATGTGGTTGTTTTACTGAACACAGAAGGTCAGAACGGGCTAGGGAACGACCTGTGCAAAATGTTCCTCAAGCCGTTCTAACCCCAGAGTCATTCCAGAAGGGTTGAACGACCAGAAGAATGGCATGTGCAGGTCGTTCCCCAGGTCGTTTCCGTACATGTGCCATCTTAAAAATGTATATGTTTTAGGGGAAAAAGAGATTAATAATCAACCTATTGTGAGTTAGTTTGGCATAAACTAGGATTGATGGCCCTTAACCGTGGATAATGCACTAATGTCTATTGAATTAGATAACTTAGGATGATTTTTCTTATCCTGAAATCCAAACACTTAACACACTTTACCAATGAGTACTTAAGCATGAACTACTTTGGTAAGTGTTGATAGGTGTATTTACTGGGTATTTAGTTACTCACATGCATTTTTGTTTTGTGTATTTTGTGCAGGTTTAGGAGGATCCCGACGAGGAAGGTCGAAGGAGCACATTTCATTTTAAATAAACATGGATTATGTTATAAGGATTAAATAAATAGTTGTTTAGCTTGAGGCATTGTTTTATGAAAACCAAGTATGAACATCTTCATTTCTCTACGCCTCATTTCTCTTTTAAAAAATATTTCCATGTTTTTGAGTTAATTAAGAATGATTAGGTTTTAAATTTGTGTGTCACATTTAGTGGTATCAGAGCGGGAATTAGATCCCACCGGATAGTTGCATTGTTTTTAAGTCATTTACATGTTTTGGCTTTTAAAACAATGTTTGGGTTTTGAAAATCAAGAATGGGTCAACCAGATCATCATGCTCTAACCTCATGATTAGTTGTTTCAAGGTATGAGTACTTATGTGTAATATAATAGTCTAATTATGGAAGGATACTTGATAAAGATGCCTGTGTTTTAAGTGAATGAATATGTTTTGTGTATGTAATTTAGAAATTCACATGAAAGACCTAAGGTTAAAATATGAAGTGATTAACCAGATAAGAGAAAGAGTTGGGTATAATGAATGAAGGTAATGAAAATTTGTTAACTAAGTTGCTTGGTCACGAATAAGAAGTGTGAATAGTTGAAGTGAAATGACTTGTAAGTTAAAAAAAATAATGAGTAAGTGTAATTTATATGGTACCAAATGTAGGTGTTTAACTTGTGATTGAGTTAAATGGGGTACGTGTATGAAAAATACACAATTGAAATGTTAATAATTTGATAAGTAAATGTGTGTATATGGAAGGGTTAATATGAATGTATATAATGTTATTATGAATTAATGAAATTGTGTGATTCTGTGAGATGTTATTTGCAATATATAGCAAAATGGGGGTGTGGATGTTCGAGAGTTTTGATTAAACCTTGGTTGTAAGGGATAGGCTGAGCTTAATGTGAATTAGGCACCATATGAACCTTGACTTATGAATATGTTATGTGATGAAATGTTCACGTATTTGGTTCCACTGGTTAAATTATGTTGTGAGGTATGTGAAAATAGAATTTTCCATATTGTGATATGTAATATATGATGATGTGTTAGGAGTGGAAATATAACTGACATTGATGTGACAACATGATTATGCTTTTACTTTTATGGATTGAGTTTGGATGATGATTTATACCATGTTCTCACGAATTATGATTTACGAACGAGTTGTAAATGTTGCATAATGAGTTATGTGAGAATGCATATTATGATGACAATGATTGAACTGTATGATGAGGTTATAAAACATGCTTAAGTGATCTTTGCGATTAATGTGGAATCATTGTTGACAATGCATGAGGCATGCATTATGAAATGATCATGGTTGCATTCATGACATGATGGCATTTGCATGAGCATGGTGCATGTTCATACTTTATGAAAAGAAAATGGGAGAAGGTGCTCAAATGGGGAGAGATCCCTCGATACTGGGAGCGTGTGCTCAAATAGGGAGAGATCCCTTGATATTATTGGAGCGTGTTCTCAATAGGGGAACCCTAAGAAAGTCCGATAAAAAAATGGAGCGGGTGCTCACCATTGGCAAATAAGGAGCGTGTGCTCAATAGGGGAACCCTAAGAAAGTCTGACAAAAAAATGGAGCGGGTGCTCACCGTCGGCAAATAAGGAGCGTGTGCTCAATAGGGGAAACCCTAAGAAATTCCGATAAAAAAATGGAGCGGGTGTTCACCGTCGGCATATAAGGAGCGTGTGCTCAATAGGGAGACCCTAAGAAAAATCCGACAAAAAAAAATGGAGCGGGCGCTCACCGTCAGTAATTAAGGAGCGGTTGCTGACGAAGGAGAGATCCTTCAATTTTAATAAAATAAAAGACATAATGAGGTAAATTCCGGAGCATTTTGTGTGTGAAACGCATCTGCATGTGCATCGAACATTCATTGTTATTCGCATGAGATCACATGTTTTGTTACGATTTATGAATGCCATCTTGAATCCGTGATATACTATGAATGTTCTTGATGTGGAAAAACGAATATGAGTAATGTAATGTGAAGTCTCAAATTAGGGTGAATGGTAATTATTTATGGAATCACTAAACATGATTGAATAGATAGAAATTGATTGTCCTTGGTTGGAAATAATGATGTGAAATGGGAATTAGGTGTAAACTGAGAATCGAACTGTTGGAGGATATGTTATGCGAGTTGTTGAAGTGTGTTGAGTTGGTGTGTGATGTTGTGTGCTGAAATTGTGCTGAGAATGTTGTATGTTGATGAATTAGTAGTACGAAATGGGCTGGGAAACGAGTCGGATAAGCCGTTTCACTTCCAGATACAAAATAGAAGGATGAAACAGGCTGGCAAACGGTTTATCCAAATTGTTTCCCAAGCCATTTCACTCTTCCAGAGTTAGTCAGAAGGGCAAAACGGGATGGAAAACGGGTTGCATAAACCATTTTCCAGACCATTCCCGTGCAGAAAAAGCTGTTAATTACACATTGGTAAGAGGAATAATTGAGACGAGTAATCATTATGATATCAGAAGGTTAAAGAAAACATAAGATTGACAAACTCATGCATGATTGATACACTTAAACATTGTAACTTTCTGCATACCAGCACGTTCCTCGTGCCTATACACTGTAATTCCAAAATTTGTAAACCAATCGTCGTGTCATCTAGCACGACCCGTGTTTGCCTGTAAAATTTATGGATAATATGTTGAGATAAGAAAACTAAGAGCTAAAGTAAACTAATAAGATGTGTTCTTATTTCATAATGTAACTAAAGTTGAGAAGGCGAGTACGTATGCATTTATATGGGTACACTTTGCCCTGTATAGCTGTTATTCGACAAATAATTTGATTAAAGTGTGGAATAAACATAAGGTAAAGATACAGAGATGAAGGTTTTGAAAACTAGTGATCTTAGTGGTGATTGTGTAGTGAATGAGTGGATTTGGGTTTCCTATAGTGATAGGAATATGATATTGGGGATTTGAGAGGGAGCAGAAACCTGTTTTGTGGACGCGATACTGGGACAAAACTGAAAGCGAAAATTGAGAACTTAGATAGTGCAATAGCCATTATAAGAAAAACAATAGTATATGAGGAGGAAGGAGATTAAAGAAAGGAAACTAGAGGGTGGATAGTGGATAAAATTTGGAGATGATGGTAAGTTGTATGTGATGATTCGATTGTAGAATGTGACCATTGAGGTTGCTATCGCTCTTCCTTTCTCTTGAAGGTAGTGCGAGGGTTGTAACTTGTGTGGGGAAGTGATTCTTTGACTTCCTGCAAATCTTTCTTGACCAAGGACAGGGCATTTCTTGAAACATTTTGCGAAAAATATAGACGAACGGGCTGGGAAACAGTTTTGTAAACCGTTTGGGAAACCGTTCGACATCACGGATGGACAGTGTAATTGCAAACGGCCTGGAAAACGGTTTAGAAAACCGTTTGACAACCCGTTTTAAAATTTCAAGTTTGACAGTGAAGATCAAACGGTATTGGAAACGGTTTGTGTAAACCGTTTGGCAAACCGTTTGATATTTCGAGTTTGGACAGTGAAGATCGAACGGTATGGAAAACGTTTTATGAAACCGTTCGGAAAACCGTTGAACGGGATTGAAAACGGTTTGGTAAACCGTTCGCGAAACCGTTCGGGTCGGTCAGATTTTATATTTAACCACCTCACAGCTTTGTAAAACGGGAAAACTTATCTTTTATCTTCCAAAACACATTCCAAAAAGCCCTCAAAGCTTCCCCTGAGTTCCTAATCCTCTCATCTTCATACCTTCTTCATTTCTTGGCAAATCTTGGCATAAAACCATCCAAAATCATAAGGTAAGCAGGATGAGGTTTACATAAGGTTGATTTTAAGTTGATGATGGTTCTTTTGCTGAGTTTAATGGTTAGTTTTAAAATGAAATTTTGCTGGAATTGTTGTATATTGATGATAAGAAATTGGTAATGATTTTAGGGATTTGTTGAGATGACTTTTGTGTGGGAAATTGATGGAAGAAAAGCATAAACCCATGATTTAGGTTAAGTTGATAATTGGTTGATTTTGAACTGAGTTATGTTGTTAATGATTAGAAATGTTGTTGGAAATTAATATGAATAAGTGTAGAGAATTAAAAGATGCTTTGTGAATTAATTGAAGGTGAGTTGAAGAAGTTTCGGTTTTGGAAGAAAGTGTTGGAAAAGTTGATATATGGTTAACTTATAGTTGAAATGAAATATTAATGATTTTCAAAGCTAGAATTGATACTTGATATTGGATAGTAATGTGTTATATATGATTGATTACGTACAGGAGGATGTGTACGACAGTTAGGAGATTGCTGAGCTG
>CANYCX011678523.1:0-11253 GCA_948193385.1 Breynia disticha f. nivosa | reverse complement strand
CTAGAGCTAGGTGATCGATGGAATGGTTTGTTTGATTGATTTCATTGCTGATTTATATGCTGGACAATTATGCGATTGAATTGTTAATAAGACGGGGATTCAAACCTAGGCATCTCTTTAATTTATTGCATGTTTAGATTGGCAAAACCCCAACTTTTTCCCTTGCTAGTTAATCAATTAAGAAGGATTGCCAGTACTTATGCTAAGTCTCTAGGGTTCGATACTCGAGTCTGAAAAGTACTCATTTTATACTACTTGGTGCGTACACTTGCGCTATGTGTTGAAATAGTCGACACTATTAAACCATCTTAATTTGTCGGAAACCAACCGGAAAATTATTAAATTAAATTCATAATTCTGCACCGTCAGATTCTTTGGAATTTTACCTTCAAAATTTATGCACCATCCGATTTTCAGTTTGCATAAACTTTCGTTTACGTCTTATTTCAAAAAAATGAAGAAAATATATAAATTGAGTGATGGATCCAAAACTTTTTGTAAAGAATGGCGAAAATATAAACGAGTTTAAAATAGTTACGAAAGATGCGACAAAATGCAGAAAAGCCATAAGAAAGCTGTATTACGTAAGAAGACACGATAAAATGAACGTATCACTCATCTCATTCCCTCTGTCTCCATCACTATACAGATCCAGATACTTCTACGTTACTATGAATCTAGTGAGTAAGGAAAAATACAGTTATGTCAATGTGTGAATGAAACTGGGGTCTCTTAGGTATAGATATTGTGATTATCTCACTTACCCACCAGTCTGTTTCCATTTTCTTCATTTTCTGGACGTTTAAAATTAGTTGAGATAGTTCATACGTGTCGTAGTATCAGAAATATGTACAAAAACCAATTCTCTTATCCTTAATTACTGAAAATATTGTTGATAGCAGCTTAATTGTTACAGACAATTGTCTGCTTGTGTTGCTGATAAAATCCTCAGAAACCGTCCATATCCACTCCCGGCCACCAAGTTATCGTAGATATTTGACGGTGAATTTTGGCCAATTAAGTCATTCATTTCTTTCTAAATGATAATAATGATTAGCTTAATCGCAATAATCCTGTAACGAATTCAGAATTTTTTATGCATATATACATGTTGTATTATATTATTATTGGTATTTGCCTGGAAAGTTTAGGGTAGAACATAATTAGGAAAATGACTTCCATTTTGGTGTTCTTGGATAACTGTTAAATCCTTTATAAAAATCTCATTAAAATCGAAACTGGGTTTCTAGAGAAATCGTAATCTTTATTCATACTTTGGATAACCGTGTGAAAAAAGGTATATACATATCAAGAATAGTCGGTCCATTAAAGATCAAGTCTTTGGTCAATTCGATAAACTATGCATTTAACTATGCTAACAAACGCTTATATTCTCACAAGTCATGCCATAACACATGCATGGTAATTGCATTCACATATACCTCCTTTTGTAGCGATTTCGTAACGATACATGTTGTAAAACTCGTCAATACAAAACAAACTAGTTTGTATAAAATTCACAATCCACGTAGCGGTAAAGTTCATGGAAACTTCTCATCTGTATATTATATATATAACTGTTGAATTCGAGATCGAGAAACACGTAAATAGGTAGAGTTTGGCTGCACTCCTCCAACCAGTCTAAGCGCAAGTTCGGACAAATGGCAGGAAGCTTCAATACATAGACAGATGTGTGGATATATAGTCTGAAAGTTGCATGCTTTTGTCTGAGACTGCGACTGCAGATTTTCAAATCAAGTTGGTGCCCTTGCAAACCACCCAGAAAATATACTATTTGGTCAGAAAAATTAACGACCCAAACGTAGTGGAGTGTCGGCAGGAATTAGTTTCTTCCGTTAATTGTACCATCGCAATACCTGTGAACATTACTCCTCTCTTGACATTTGACAACTCTGATGTTACTTTTAGCTACGGGGTTACAACTAACCAGCATGGTGCAAGTGGATATGGTATGAATCTAGATCAAGCATCCATATCGGCATATCTCTTACCAGAGACCTTATAGTTCATGGGTTAATACCACATGTAGAGTCTATTCCGTCTATGAATTGACCTTTTTGTTAGCTCGTCCGTCAACTCCGGTTGATTGATAGATCCCAAAACAAACCCTACTCGTACGATTTCTTGTGACGAACTATCCTTTAAGTCACTGTTGTAGATAAAATAATAAAGGATGGAGCAAGTAGATAATGTAAGTATATTGGTGGGTCCTAATACAAGGATTGGCCGTTATTAATCCCAACTACCCGCCAGTCAATTTCGGTTACTTTTAATTAATTTTGATCGTTGAATATTCATGGGGTTGAAGCCACTTTCTATCCAAAAAAAATTGCTGTCTGCAACTTAAATTGTAAGAAAAATCCGACAAAGTTGTTGTCCGTTTTCGAAGTCAAGTAACGAACCTCGAAACATCTACACATACAGACATACCCTTTCAGTTATGGACGGTGGCGTGACCCAATAAGTCAGCAAATCGCAGAATTTACATTGGCCAGTGTAAATGGGATAGTTTAGATACCTTAAACAACAAATTTGGTTTTGTTGGTTCTTAGTATATTCTTTGTTACCGGATTGGTCCGATGACGATGACGTTTTACATGATAATTTGTGTCGTGTCGTGTCATAAACGCACTCATAAATCGTATTAGAAATTCTTGGTCGCACCATTTAGTTAATAGTTTATATGAGAGAAAACAAAGGGATTTGGTACTTTTTCAAGTCAAGTCCAAGATTGATAAGTTTAGAGGGATTTCTAAGCACCGCCAAAGTCTCAGACAATTGCCATTTGGGTTAAGATAAGAGACTTCATGTGTAAGCTTCGTGGCTAAACTACGTTGTTAAGGTAATTGAAGGCTTCTTTTCTGTATGGAAATTTGTAATCGTTTTTTTTTTCTGAGTCCCGATATTTTCGATCCAATTGGCCGAAATCAATCAGGTTCGGGAAGGAGTTTTGGCGGTTAGGTTTCATCCTCCTCTTAAGCGGTGTTGTGGGATCAAACCGCAGTCCGTCCTAACAGATTCAGTCCCAAATATACCACTGAACCAAAGCACGTTTGGTATGAAAATTTGTATTTGTGATTGCAGCTTTTACGTTGTAACTTACGCTTCCACGATTCCATCTCTAGTCAAATGTTAGGATTTTTCTTAACATGTGAAGTAGTTTACCTAACTGCTTGGGTCGTTAGTTAGTTGAATCTAGTTAATGTCTCTCTACATTCTAATACTTCATTTTTTGGCAGTTATTATATTGACAATGTGGAATTCATTACAAGCTTTCTCAGTTCAAATCGAGTTGAATACTACAAATGAGTTTTGGCCAATTTAAAGTCGGACACCGCCTCAAATTATTGCACTAAATGTGACTCTGATTCCATGTTAAATTTTGGCCTAAATCACTTTCAAAAAGCACCTTACAGGAGAAAGCTTGTCAATTATATATCGTATAGACCAACCCAAATGAGTTTTGGGCAACTTAAGACAGAACACCGCCTCAAATCATTACACTAAAAGTGACTCTAATACCATGTTAAATTTAGACATTATTAATCCAAAAACACCTTATAAGAGGAAGATTACCAACATTATTATTAACAATATCATTTATTATAATGTAAACTAAATTAAATTTTCAAAATAATATAAAAAATTAAGTAAAAAATTGTATTTACGAAATAAACAGTTAGTCAAGACGGAGAGAGTATCACTTCTGACTTTAGACACACGGATTTTAGTTTGCATCAAACATAGATTAATTCCAGGAAATTAATGAGAATGGTACTGTTCTTGCACGATAGTTAAGCCATAGATTTGCTTTGATACTTAAGATATGAAAGTTATTTATCAATATGTTTAAGGAAAGTAGGGGAGAACACTTTCGGCTAGCAAGAACGCGCTTCGGCAAAGACGACGTAGCAATCAAGATTCAACCAAAGTTAAGAGATCAAGATTTACAGAAATGGATGTAACTCTGCAAAGCGGAAACAAGCTCAAGTTCCTACAAGAAATAATGGCATGCATGAACTTGAACAAACAGCAACACATTATTACAGTATGCTACGATATTTATGGCACTAAATCCCTCATAAACAATGTAATATTTACGATATTAATGCCCATCAATGTAATATGAAACTGATCTCTGAGGTGTGATTATGTATACATGGTCCTGTCCTGAGAAGAAAAAGTTGATGCTGTTTTGTCACCGCTTTGTCAGCATTCCTGGTGTTAACAACGATAGATCATAGCATACAGCTGGTGGAGATGGAGCGACCGGATTCATCGGAGGCAGCGGCATTGTTCGGTTGGGATTTACCATGGCGTTCATCGGAGCGGCTGAGACTGCTGGCCTGTAGATGCTGCAAAGTAGTTCTTCATTATACACAGTTCGGAAACATACAATAAGAAGCTAAACGTGTATTGCAGTTCTAGAATTATACCTTGCCATAGGAAGGTTAAATGAATTTGCCGCCCAATACATATTTTGGCCATGTCCAACCTGTCGAGGAGAATGTTAGCAAGATCAGTGGCATGCTTCAGAAAAAAACATTGAATATAATCATCCTGATATTCCAACCTGAATGTTGCTTTGCATCATCATCCCCTGAACTTGATGCCCCACACCCGCAATTCCCCAGTTCTGAACGGGAGGTTGAACACCGCCGAGTTTATATGCACCAGCAAACGTTGGGGTTTCACCATTGGGCGTTGCCGTAGCAGCCATTTGAAATGGCTGCTGTGGAGATATAGCAATTTGTTGTTGATGGAGGTAAGGCTGAGATGTCACATTTGGCTGCATATAATTGATGATGAAAACATTATTTGCCATATAAAACCAACAGATAATAAAAATAAAGTACCAGTTATACAGAAGAAATTAATCACTTTAAGCAGAATAGACACTCCCTGTTACCGAATTTTAACTCTCGTGCGTTGTTAGCTTCTCCGAGAGGTTCATGGTATCATTTTTTGCAATTTCTGGATTTTTCTTTAAAGTTGGAGCAATCAAAGTACTGTTAAAGTCATGCTGAACTACCTGCACAGATTGTGTCTGCCCTCTACTTAAATTTGAATGCTGATCATTTCTCTCCATGGTGGCGTTGAGCTGCAAATTTGTAAGCTGTGAGGTAATGAACACACTAACTTGGTCATTTATTAATTATTTCAAGAATTAGCTTACACTGTAAATTAGCCCATGTACTGTTGGCAGCAGCATTTTTGGAGTCATTTCCTATGGAATCATCCATGCAAAGCAGATTAAAAAGCTCAGTTGCATAATCCACTTTTGGTGGAGCAACGGAAGTTGCAATGCCTTCCTTCTTTGCAGGTTCAGCCTTGATTGGAACTGCCAGTTGAGGATTATTCGTGGGTTCAGGCTTTAATGGGACAGCCGGTTCAGACTTTTTCACTTGTTCAGTGACTGGGAGAGCCGGCTCAGAATTCTTCACATGTTCTTGAGGTTTTGCATCAGATTTGACCTGTTCAATCACCAATAAAAAGTCAAGACAACAAATCAGAGAAACAACAAAATTACCAGGAATTGATCTAATGCTCAGATGCTCCTCAGATAATCTTTCAATGCAATATGACCAGCTAATGCAAACCATTTTCAGGTTTTAAAGAAAATTCCTTAGCAATTCCAGACTTTCTTCTTGCATGAAGCCACTCATTTTTCCAAAAACTATATGCAGCAGTCGTGCAAATTAAACAATCAGAAACTTCATCATTTTTACAACTCAACAATTATTTGCTAGTTTCAAAGGTGTGTAGTTGCATCGTAAATTCAGAGAACGGTATTACGGCTGCCAATATTCAATTTGATAATTGCAGGAAAGTTAAAGGAATTCAGTATCTACCTGCTGAGACACTTTAACTGGTACCAGGGTGGAACTTTTAGATTGACTACTTTTATCTGTAACTGGTGGATGGATAATTTTCTTCTCCTCCATAGCGCTGTTAATGTTATTTACTCGTAAATTCTCATTACTTCTTAATACTGGTTTCCGATTAGAAACCTTCTCCATGTTCAGTTTAGAAGGCGATCTCGCTTTTCCATCCCTTGGCACCCATCTCTTGTCCAAATACCTAACAGGCAAATTAAAGATCTATGAGATTGTTAGTTTAAAGGAATTCAGTAACAAAGACTATTAATAAAGTAACCAAAATTCAACCAAAACATTACTACTAGATATTGCTCACTCTAAAGCTCGTACTTTGCGCGAATGAAATTTTCAATGCCAACTCTATCGTACTTTGGGGGCAACTCTGCTTCCCAGTAGCTGTTGGATTTCTCATTTCCCATAGCTGTCGACAATAAAACTGAGTTACACACATTCCATGAAACATGGCTTTGCAGAAAGAACAGAAATGTAAATCTGAGAGATAAGTTGGTCCCTACACTGGATGAATTCGATCTGCTCTGGAAGCCATGTGTCTAAAGTGGCCGATCTCACCTGTAAACAATTGAATAGAACTTGAATTAGTATCTTATTTGAAAAAGAAACCATTATAGCAACATGGTATCAATAAAGTATTTCTAGAAAAAATTGAATGACAGAACATAATCCACCTTTGATATATGCACTCCAAGACCTCTGTGTACTCCTGAGCATTGCATGCATATGAAAATTCCCAGATTGACACTAGCCCATCTTGGAGCTCTGCAGAGCAAAGTAAACAAAATATAATCTACTCTGTTAAAACTCCGATAAAGGACAAAAATCTCAAACATCTACGTAAATACCGACTTGCTTTTGCAATCAGCACATTCACTATTCTCAGGTAACTTCAGAAGACGTTCCAAGATCTGCAAAATGGAAAAAACGATAGATCAGTTCCAAGCTCTTCTGATAGAACAAAGCACACCAAGGAAGCCTTAACTTCAGAAGCTATGCAACTTCACGAATTGAAGCATACATATTTATGTAACTTCACCAATCAAATAAGTTAGAAATATGCAGTGCACTGTTCAAGAACACCATGAATCAAATAAACTAGCCAAGAATATCTAAAACAAATCAAATCCTCTCTAGTTACGACCAATTGAAACCAGAAAAAATTAACTATTAACAACTATAGCATGACCAAGTATCACCATGCAATATCTATTAATACTCATAACAGCAATAACAAGAAAGATTACAAAACCAAATAATCATTAAACACAAGACAAAAGATTAGTTCTTTTCCCTTCAAACCTAAAACAAATATGAAAACTATAACACATGAATTCGAATAAAAAACAAACCTTTATGTGCTTAGCATTGAGCTCTTTGGAAACACTAGCCTTCCCATTCATGTCTACTTCAATCTTTTCCTTCTATCTACGAAAAAGATTGATTTTTTCCTTCGTTGGTTATCTGTATGTAACCAATATATAGTTCTTTGAGAATAGTATACAAGAAAAGGAAGTACAAGTTTAAAGTAGCAGAAGAAGAAGAAAGAATAACAAGGTGGTTTATGTTCAAGTGTTCGCTTTGGTTTGACTTACGAATTTGGAATCTTATAAAGAGGCGTAAAGTTGGTGGTGTTGTTGATTGAAATTGATACAAAACGTGGACACACTCACCTTTCAAATGGAGAGAAATGAAAGAAAATGACAGAGATTTACACAAAACTCGTAAAGTTTTATACGAACCGATTCTAAATATTCTATAGTTTGATTTGACTCGACTCGACTCGATTACTATCTTTCGAACCGGCACACCAAGGTTGGTACACCATAACCACAATTCAATTAAGCGTAATTGTTTACTACAATTTAGCATCAAAATGATTGATTAGGTAAAAGAATGAGGTCAGAATATAGTGACAGATTAATAAGTTTCTACCAATCAAGAGCTGGCACGCCTATCATTAATAAGAAAGATTAATGCTAATAAATCCAATTAACAGGTGTTTGTTTTGTTTTAAACCATCTGCAGCTATTTGGTTAGTCACTGAACCTCTGTTGGAAAAAGCATTGCAATTTTGACGAATTATGTTTGGCCACTTTTATATGATGGAAACCTGGTGTAAATCATTATAGATACTCACTTGCTGAATCAAATCTTAATTGAATCTTTCTTTAATTTGTGTAACAAGTTGTCCTGTCAAAGGATTTGTTTAATAGGATCATAGATTTTACGGAAAAGTACGCAATAAAAGATACGGAATTATAAGAATATGCGTTCACCTCTTTCGGTCCTTTATTTTCTTTTATGGCTAATCGCATATTCACAAATTATGTGGAGACATTCGTTCGTTACGAGCGAGGAGATTCTGACTTATGTATTGAAGATTATAGGTTGTAAAAAAGAAAAAAAAAACACTTTATTTGAATAATGAAACATTATCCTTAAATGGAATATAAGGAAAAGAAACATCAAGTGGCTTGGACACACTTCTTTTCTGATTCCTTATCACTTTGGTGTGATCAATCAGAGTTTTCATTAGTGCATGACTCATCCTTAAATTTACCGATTTATGATACGATAACACAATTTGTGAATATATATTTGTGACACGAATTCATTTTTATAAGATTTGTCACAAATTATGATATTTGATGGAAAATATGACACGACTAACTCGAATCAGCGCTGCATTTAGTCCAACAAAGAGCACCTATTAGAAAATCATGTATTGTGCCACTCACATCATTCGTTTTATTACAAGTACTGGTTCAACAAGAACATTATTGAATGCAGATTCAAGAACATTATTGTATACCTGTAAAAGTATAAGGTGGTTTGATACCTTATTCATTCACTCTTGTTTGATTTCATCTTCTTTTCCGCTTCTCCGCTGTAAGGTTGAACATCGTATGCATACTTTTGGACCACAGAGAATACAACCATCTCCACAACTACCAACAAGTTCTGAAGAGCTTCCTGGATGTGCTCCACATCCAGCCAGAAATGATGAGATTTAATCACGCCCGCCCCGGCCAACATGTCGAGCACTACACCCTGCGTAATATCGAACAAGGATTTCAGAAAAAGGTTGTGGTTTCCATGAGTATTTAACAGCTGGATATCAGGAAACTGAAAGCAGTAAGAGTAGCAGATTCCACATGAAGATTATAAGAAATACCTGCCAAAACACAAAGAAAACAATTCCTTTGATGCACAAAAACTTCGCAAGCGGTCGATGAGGAGCTAGTTCCTTTGCAAAAACATGATAAAATGCAATCAGGGAATACAGTGCAAGAGAAACTGAAATGTTAAGGATGATGGTAATTGTCCAGCTCAACCAATCAGGGTATATCCGAAGGAGTTGCAGAACTATCATTAAGACAGAACATGCTGGACGAATGATGACAAATTGCCATGTCCAGTATTTCAGAAGCTTCAGGTTTTGGTGGTTCAATCGCGCGGTTCGAGGCTGCAATTGTGATTCTGGACTTGTCAAATGAAGAACTAACACAAGAACAGGAAGATGAGGAAAAACTTCATCCAAACCTGGAAGAGTGTTATTGGGAAAGAATGGTGAATTTCCCTTCCTTTGATTTCATCTGGGACAATGTTCTTGCTAATATCGATATTGAGGTAACTATACATCAAAGACATGAACTTAGAAATAGCCTGCAAGTATGAACAGACGGATTGAGCGATAATATAGAACAAAATATTAACAAGATGCAACCAAATAACATTCTAGAGCTTGAACTAACCAAAGCTTCATAACATTCCTTGATCGATTCCAGAAATGTGAAGAAAGGTTTACTTCCTTGGATATCTACCAAACCAACATAGGATACAACAGCATAAATTGGAGCCATAAGAACAATAATGATTATAGCTTTCTGTTCTTTGGGGTTTTTCCAGGAAAAGAGATGCTGTGACACAAGCTTTATGGTAAAATGCAAACAGAGCAGCACACATAACCCTGATCCCATTAGAGTAACTTGGCGTCGATCCATCGAACTAAAATCCATTATTGTCAATCAAGTTCGGCTCTAAAATCTACAAAGTTTCAAATCATCATCTCAGTTGATTCAGTAGTAATAAATCTCTGCTCAACGCCATACATTAATACCAATTAAGTTCAATATGATCTATAATGTGCATCAAAGCATCCTAACACTCAGCATAACAGTCTCTACATTCTTGAATAAATGCAGGGCAACCAACATCAGACAAAGCAATAAAATTAAAAAAAAATACAATCTTTATAAACTTTTTAGTCAAACTAAAGATGCGGGAAGTGATAATCCTACCAGATGATGATGATGAAGGAAGAAGTGATCTTTTGGTGTCGTGATTGCAGTGGAGGAAGCTTCTAAATGTAGTCTTAATGCGAAAGAAACGACTTCCCTTTTTAACTGCATGGAAAGTGATGAGTTCTGCAATCAAATTGAATGAAGTGGGGAAACTGGAGACAGATAATGCAGTGGGGCTGCAATAATACCTGTACAAGAGCCCATTCGTACACGTCTCGTAGTGATGACTGCCATATGTCTTGATTGACCGTATCAGATTGAACCACGATCGTGAGTTCATCTTCTCGTCTCGTTCAATCATCGTAAGTCGTCACTTCATCTTGTAGATTTTACTTGTTTTTGTCGACATCCGATAAAATGTTTTCGCATGTCTGTTGTCATATAACCACTTTCCAAATCAAAACAACAATAACCTACCATTCAAGCATTTTGGAACTAACATCTTTTAGATTAAAGCTTCTTCAAGTATTCAGTACACGTTGTTCCGTTCCATATTAATAGGCAATTTTAGACTATTACATTCTCTTGTCGGGATACAATACAACTACAATTCACATTCTCTATCCACTTGAGCTAGTTTGGAGGGACATAAAGTACATTTTGTTACCTTCTCTTCCATGTAATCATGCATATTCTGGCGGAGCTTGCTATCATCCTCGTTTCCTGTTAGTCCTTTGTTTTTCGTTATTATGAGTTAGATATATGGGTGTCTTGAGTTAAATAACTGAAGTTTCAGAATCAGAATCAAGAACAAGAATTCGCTAATTCACAGTTCGGTTCTAGTTTTAGGAATAATACTGTTGAATAAGTCTTTGATAGTCGAAAAAAACTAGTCTTTTATGAATCAAATTTTTGTTCTAGTCTTTAGAAATATCTGAATATCTTTCACAATTTAAGATTTTTTTAGTTGTAAACTTGCTCTATAAATATAAAGCTTCCTTTATATTAATCTGTGAACTATCGGTTCTAAATCAATGGTTCACAGTTTCGAACGACAGTTCGGTTCATTTTTATTAAAAAAACGAATCGAAATC
>CANYCX011678500.1:0-13661 GCA_948193385.1 Breynia disticha f. nivosa | reverse complement strand
ATAGTATGATCAATCATGCAAAGATGAGATATTATTAATGGAGACAGGAGATTATTATTGGAGACGGTAGTTTATTTTAGAGATGAAAATATATACAGTTGCATGTTATGTAGTCATATTTACTATATGAACGATTATGATATATATATATACATATATAAGTCTTTTAAACAAAAGAACTCTCACTCAACAATGCATTAATATCGCTTGAAATAATGCAATTGTTAGTGACGCGCTTTGTGGGACCGAGATGCACTTTTTGCTTCGTCAAAGACTAGGCTACTTAGGTAGGAATCCATCCAATCATTCCCCAAAATGACTCTCGGTTTCTAGTGGGAGTATCACTTTCGTACTGGGGCACTTCTCATTAATTGCCTAGGGCCGACACACCATCACAGACCCATGTTAAGTCCAAACCTAAAATTAGCGTGCTAAACATGACACTAATCTACCCCAACTCTCACATGGTGGTATAGATAACATCGATCCTAGCCCCACCTTACAAAGAAAATCAAACTTGCCCAGCTTTGGGATGACCCGAGCTTCGATGTTTGATGCTTTAAGGGTTGTTAATTTAGGACGGCAATTTGCCTGACTTACTATTTTCGGGATTAAGTTTGTTTGGTTCGACGGCTTAACATGACAAATGAGGACTTGACATTTGAAAAGAGTTTGCAAACATTCATCAACGTATAGCATGCAATATTCTAAGTGCAGAAATGTAAACGTACAATCATGGGCCAAAAACCTAAAATTTGGCCTATACTATTACATAGTATAGTCTTCGGGCTTCAGGTCCATCTCTAATGGGTTCTCCATCCTTCCTTCTTGGTCCTCCACGTCTGCACTCCCTTCCTTCTAAATTGGGCCTTCATTTCTATACTAAGTCTATCCTAAACCTAGTATAATGAAATAGGCTCAACAGGCCTTTACAAACCCAAATAAATAAATAAGCTCATAAGGCCTTTGCAACCCAAATTAAAATAGGCCCATGAATGCACCATGCAATCTATTCATCACATACACGTTTTTCTAACACACAATTGTGCTCAAGGCCCACATGTTGAAACAAGATGAAATGCAACCCTAAACATGGCAAATTCGTTTTAAGTTTTCAAGCCCAAGTCGTTTAAGAGAAATTGTGCCTTTAGACTCCTTGAGTTAACCCAGTGATGGGCTTAGGCCAAGCCCAAAATCATTCATGGAAGGAATCTACTCAAGCCCACAAGAACAACGCCAATATATTTTGTGCCAAAAATAATAATGATTCAACTTCTCTTTTACATTTTTCACAAATATCACAATAAGTGTAAAACTATATGAATGCAATTAATTAAACGAAAAATTAAATGCCTAATCTGAAATTTTACACACGAAAGTTTCACTGCCAAATTTCATTTTGGTCCCTAAATTTTCAAAAAATTATTTTAGGTCCTTTTAGATTCCTAAGAAATAAACTAGTCCAACTAGTCCATTAATTCTTCTAAAAAACATCTACTGTAGGAATTTTTTTATTTTAGGTCAAAAATAAAATTATGAACAATAAAACCTAATCCCAAAAATCATGTTTTATGGTATTCTGGCCCATCCTATTTTCATAAATTCAATTTAGGCTTAATTGATCAAAAACTATGTTGAAATAGTCATTAAGCATCACATTATCGACCTAGTTTTGCATAAGGGGATAGCTAAATTTCGAGGACGAAATTTCTTTTAGGAGGGGAGAGTTGTAATGCCCCAAAAATTTGAAAAATATAAAATTTAAATTTAAATGGGGGAAATACCTAAAGAAGTAAAATTTTTTTGTAAGGGGATTTATTTAAATTTAGAAAATATTTAATTTGATAAATTAAATAAATATACGATTTTTTGTTTGGACGGAACATACAAAACTGAGGAAATAAGGTACATTTGGGCAAAACGAAATAAAATATGAGTGTATGGGCATTTTGGACAAGCTGCAGTCGCCCCCCACTCTCGTCCCTTCCACTCGCACAATCTCCCTCTCTATAGCCGCCCTTCCTCTCCCTCACCCTCGTCAGCCCTTCGTTCTTCCCTCTCCATCACCGTTGCCTTCCCTACCGTCGCTACCACCACTCAACCAAGCCGCGCGTCTCTTTCCCTCTAGTTCGTCTCACCTTTCCCCACGTCCAGCCACCCCGATCTCCACCTTCAACAAGCTCCACTAAGCCAGCGAACAGTCTCTCCCTCCCTCACAAGGTTCACAGCACAACGGGAAGCCGAAACAGTTGTTGCATGCTTCAAACAGCCAACATACGACCCGAGCCAAGCCTCATGCAGCCGCACCGCTATCACCTCTGGCCGACGCGCGTTAAGCTCACCAGTTTCCAGGAGGCCTCCACAGGCACAAATGTGGCATGCGGTTGCTTTTTCTTTTTGAGGAAGAAATGGTGAGTTTTCCTTTAATGTAATTACAGCGGATTAGTTGGATTTTTGGGCAGGTTTACGATGGATTAGGAGGGCGAAAGTGGGTTGTCCATTTGGAACGATCGAATTGTTTAGGTGGGTTACATAATAGCATAATATTGGGGATAAAGAAGTTAAGTGTAAAGTGAAAATTGATTGAGTTTTGGTTTAGGAAGAATAAAATATGTTGAGAATTGAGAAAATTGTGGTTGGGAATTTTATCATGCTGATAATGATTTGTTAAACTGCGATTTTGGTGTCAGAAATTAATGGAGGTTTCAAGAATTGTAAATGTTCAAGTTAGAAACTTATGTGAGGATAGATTATAAATTTTGGTTGTATTTATGTCGTCTTCTTATGATTAGAAAACTAAAATGGTAAGCGTTGATTTTTTAGATTTAATTAAGAGAGGTTTTGCGGGGATTACCTTTATGGATTATTTTGGTAAAATATTATGTTATATGGAGTTTATATGAGAAATAAAAGGGTGGTTGCAATTTATGTATATAAATGTATATGTAAAATATGTGTGGAACGATAATGAATTTGACAGGATATCTATATATCGTCGATTTTCTTAATGAGCTAATTCGACAAAAGATAAACTAGGAGGCTTAAATTGAAAGTTAAATGTTATAAACATTTAATTATAATTGATTGTATGTGTGTATATATGTGTGCGTTTATATACATATATTGATAAGTGAGATATGAGGAACTAAAAAATTGAAATACCTAAAAATAAAAGAATTTATTTAACTGAACTGTCATTTATGATAAATCTTGAATGTGTGAATATTTTAGGAATCAAAATTGGAAGTTGTTTGGTAACGTTAGGAAAAGAAGCTTTACCAATTCAAAGTAAGTGCTTTTCGACGCTTGCTATAAAAGTATGCGAGGTTAATGGCCCAAACAGGGCCGAACGGCCAGGTGAAACGGCCAAGCTGGTCGTTCCCCTTAGCCGATCCCACTATTTTGATTTCTTAAAATGAATACTTGGGAGGTTTGATTTAATACGGTTTGTCTATCGATTAAAATGCTTAATAAACTCATGTGTGACATGGCAACAGTAAGCCATTAGGGAGGTTAGGCCGTATTGGCCGAAGTTTCCCCTACGCATTCAGCATAACAGTTATAATGATTCACTTACTGAGTATTCTTTATACTCACCTTTGTTTTGCTGTGTGAATGTGTGCAGGTTTAAGAGGATTTCCACGAACAAGGTCGGAAGAGAACTTTCGAAGAAATAGTTGAAATTGTACAAGTTTTAAAAAAATAAGGTTTTACATTTTGTATTGTATGTTCAAAGTCTTCATGTATGTTTTGGTGAGAATCATAAAACGTTTTTAAAATATACATCACAGTTTACAATTGTACGAATTATTTCATAAAAAAGGTTCAGAAATTCAAAGTTTAACCGAAAATTAGTTTATCAAATTTGGGGTTCACATTTAGTGGTAACAGAGCAGGAATTAGATTCCCCTAGGATAGGTGCACTGTTTTTTGTCATATGCATGATTTTGACTTTTAAAACAATGTTTTGGTTTGAAAATCAAATATGGTTTAAGAAAATTGTTGTGCTCCGACCTCGTGGAATCCTCGCAATTGGTTGCTCTAAGATATGATAACTTGTTTGATTTTATGGTATAAGCGATCGAAGGTGAAATTTGCATTAGGTTATGGCATGAGTTGGCAGTATGATGAATTGATGAGAAGATGGTTTTCTAGATTGCAATTGTATGTGTTTACGAAGTGAGTGTGTGAATATGTGATTACGAAGTGAGTGTGTGAATCGTGTTTTATGACTCCTAATGATTGTAACTGAGAACTTAAATGATGGTGTGGTTGGTATTGAATTGGTATGAATGAAAAGTATTAAGTTGCATTCAATTGTGTTGATTTGGGGTATGCCCCTTTGTCTTTAGTATGGCTATGTAAATGCAATTGATTTGCATTTTTGTATAATTTTAATGAATTGTGATTGTGTTATGAATTGATATTAATCGATGATTGATAAATGCACTGTTGTTAATAAGGAATGTATGTAACTAAACTGGTTGGTTGATTTAGATGCTTGCTTATATGGGTGACGAATAATTGAAATGTTATCAGTAATGAAGTAGGAAATAAATCATATGAGAAATGAAGTTTGAGATGACTTTATGATTTGAGTGTTATGATTTGATATTTTATTTGCGGGTTGTGACGTGCGTTTAGAGTAAGGCGGTGTGAAAGAATGAACCATTAATGTGTAAATGATAAAATGTGGGCCTAGTAGTGAAAGTGCTTGAAATATATGATAGAGAATGAGAGTTTCTATATTGTTGGGTTAATGGGATTGGTTATGTGTAATGAGGGATACATGTGTTGTTGGTTTGAAAGACATGTTTAGTTACTTGCTGATTGTGATATAATATGGGAAATTTCTTGCGGTGTTTTAGTAAGTGTGAATGCTGTGAGTTGTTATGCTTGGAGGGGTATAGATTTCTAAATATAAAGAATTCAAAAGCTAAAGTAATTTTTTAAGAGATTGAACTATGATTAATGTGTGTCAAAGCAACGATAACACATCCTAAACTATTGGTGTGCAGGTAATTAAGCATAGAATTAATTATGAAAGTAAACTGATAAGTGATATCTCTTATTTCATAATGTACCTAAGGATTAAAAGGCGAGTACTTATGCAGTTACATTAGTATGCGTTGCCTTGTATAACCAATGCTATTCCACTTAATGCTTAATTAAGGGGATGGATAAATTTTATGTAAAAATAAGAAAGTTTTGTGTATTGTGTAAAGAGGATGCAAAAGTGGGAATTGTGATGAGATGAATGAGAGCCAAAAATGAAAGAATTGTAATTATCAGTGACTTCACTAAGGAATGAGTGATGAATGAAGAGAGCGTAATGATGAGTATTTTAAGTGAACTAAGTTGAACATCGAGGGGATGAGGACAAATTACAATTATCTACGATGATTGAAAAGTGAATGAGAGAATTTGAAGATTCATATGGCCGTAAAAATATATCATTAAAGATTTAAAAGTGTGAAAATCAAATTGTGGATGAGAAATCAATCAAAGTGAAGAATGTGAGCATTCTTCCTAAATCTCGGGGAGTAATTCAAAGAGATTAAACGAGTAGTGTCTCGTGAGTACCTTATACAAGAAATTTGATAGTTACATGATCGGTGGAATCATGAGAGGGTAGAAAGGTGAAAATTGATTGAAATTTTGGGAGTAAAATAATAGTACAATGGTGAGGGGTTCAGGGACTTTTAAAGGGATAATAATTATGGATTCAATAAGAGAGGTTTAATTCAAATGCAGTGGAAACACCCAGAACTTTCTTGGAGGATTAAGTTACGTAAAAGAAGAACACTAGAGAATGTATGAGTACACTAGCATTGGGTTAGTGTAAACATGAGGGGAGCTAATTGACACATCCATTATCTAAAACTCATGCTAGTATAGTTGTGAGTGGTTGAAGTTAAACCATACGGTCACAACTAAATTTTGGGGACGAAATTTCTTTAATGTAATGCCCCAAAAATTTTTAAAATATAAAATTTAAATTTAAACGGGGAAATATTGAAAGAAGTAAAATTTTTCTATAAGGGGATTTATTTAAATTAAGAAAATATTTAATTTGAATTAATTAAATAAATATATGATTTTTTGTATGGACGAAACTTACAAAACTGAGGAAATAGGGTACGTTTGGGCAAAAAGAAATAAATTATAAGTGTAGGGGCATTTTGGACATGTTGTATGACATACTTCTAAACTTAAAGACCCAATATACTCATTTAACTGTAATTTTCCTTCCCTTCCCTCTCTAACCAGCTACAGCCGCCCCCCACTCTCGTCCCTTCCACTCGCACAATCTCCCTCTCTCTACAGCTGCCCTTCCCCTCCCTCACCCTTATCACCCCTTCCTTCTTCCCACTTCATCACCGTAGCCATTCCCCACATCCACGACCCTTACTCCCTTTCGCCTCTCTTTCGTCGCTACAACCACTCAAACCAAGCTGCGCGTCTCTTTCCCTCTCGTGCGTCTCTCCTTTCCCCATGTCCAGCCACCTCGATCTCCACCTTCGACATGCTCCACTAAGCCAGTGAACAGTCTCTCTCTCCGTCGCATCATTCACAGCATGACGGGAAGCCAAAAGGTTGTTGCATGGTTCAAACAGCCAATGCACGACCCGAGCCAAACCAGACGCAGCCGGGCCGCCCCCTGTCGAGTTTCAGTAGGCCTCCACCGTTGCTGATGTGAAGTGGCATCGCCTTTTTTAGGAAGGAAAGGTGGGTTTTCCTTTAATGCAAAACCTTATTTCAGATTTTTGTGAGTTACAAACTAATGTAATTACAGCAGGTTAGTTGGATTTTTTAAACTGCGATTGAATTGTTTAGATGGGGTGGAGTCATGCCGAGAAGCGGTCTTAACCATTGCTCTAATAGCAATGGTAACGGCCTTGGAATTTATACCAATGCACGTTTAGCATTTGATCTAATAGCAATTGTAACGGCCTTGCAATTTGTACCAATGCACGTTTGGCATTTGATCTCTTCTCAACCACAATTCAGCCTAAGAAATGATAACACATAAGATTTTAGGAGACCATAAGTATTCTACCCAATGCTTTGAACTCTTACATAAATTTAAAGTGTGTATAAATTAATCCACCATGGGATATATATACAAGTTCCACCTTAAAGGACGATGGAGATCTATTTGACCCTATAGTGTAGAATAACCGAATAGAAATTTCTACACTATTCATGGAAATATATACATACTATTATCTTCTTAAATATTCTAGAATATCTCCACATCTCTACTCTTGTACCATATTCTAGAGTCCTTCTAGAAAAATTTTGAGCTTCCAAAGAATTCTAGAACATTTTTAAAATTTTTTAGAGACTTTGTGACATACGATCGAGTTACGCTCCATCATGATGATACTGGGTTGATTCATGTTTAGGTGGGGTGGAGTCATGCCGAGAAGCGGTCAAGTCATGCCGAGACGCGTTCGAGTTACACGTTGAGTCTTGCCGATATAAGGCCAATTCACTCTTAGATACGGTCGAGTCACGCTTTAATCACCCCAAGGGGTGGCTGAGTCACGCTGTGATCACACCAAGACACAGTCAAGTCACGTCAAGACATTATAGAGTCCCACTGAGATGGGTCGCGTCACATCAAGATTCAGTCGACTGACACTCTTGTCACACCAAGACACAATTGAGTCTTGCTCGATTCATGCCAATAGAATGTCTAAAGACATTTGGTTCATGGCGAAAGTCGATCGAGTCATTCTCAGATCACGTCTAGACGAGGTCGAGTCATGTTAGGATCACGTAAAAAACGATCGAGTCACGCTCAGTCAATGTCAAGATGTGGTCGAGTCCCGCTGAGACAATGTCAATTAACGGTAAGATGCAGTCGAGTCACACAAAAACAGGTTTAAATCACGCCGAGTTGTGGTTGAGTCAAGCCAAGTCATGATCTAGTCACTCTAAGAGACAGTCGACTCATGTCAAGATGCAGTTGACTCATGTCGAGACACAATCAAGTCATACTAATACGCCGTCGAGATGGGGTTTCATTACACCTAGACGAGGTTGAGTCACTTCGAGACGCAGTCGAGTCACGATAACACATAGTCCAGTCATGTGTCATGCCAAGACATAGTCGTGTTAAGCTGAGACACAGTCGAGTCATTCCTAGAGGCAGTCAATTCACACTGAGAGAGGATCGAGCGAAGTAGAGACGAGGTTTAGTCACACCGTGGCGCGGTCAAGTCATGCCTTTAGGCGGTCGAGTCATGTTGAGACGCAGTCGTGTCATGATGGACTGGGTTGAGACACAGTGAGATTCAGTCGAGTCACACTAAGGCGGGGTCGAGTCAACCGAGACCCGGTCGAGTCACGTTAAGATACAATCGAGTCGCACCAAGTCAAGGTCGATTCATGCTTAGACGCGAGTGAGTTCTACCAAGACGAGGTCGAGTCACGCTAATATGCGGTCGAGTAACGCCTAGACAAGGTCGAGTCAATGAAAGAAGTTCAAATTCTAGGGAGACAAAGTGGAATCACGATTGGATCACGCTGAGATACAGTGGATTCATGCTCACTTCTTATGAGACGAGGTCTCGTCACGCACAAATCAAGTCATAACGCGGTTGACTCAGACCCGCCCCTAGGTCAAGTCAGGCCGAGATGGGATCAAGTCACGCTAAAACGTGGTCGAGTCATGCCTAGAAGGAGTTGAGTCATGTTAATACATGCTCTAATCACTCTAAGACAGGGTTGATTTAGGCTTAGATCTTGCAATAACATGGCCAAGTCACGCCGAGACTGGTCAAGTCAGTCGAAAAAGGGTCGAGCCACACTGGAATACTGTCGATTCAAGTAGAGAAACGTTAGATTCCCTCTCGTATCCAGCCAATAAATTGTCGAGACATGTTCGGATCACACCGAGATGCACTCGAGTCACGCTCAGATCCCTCTAAGACCTGCTGTAGTCACCATAAGATTCTATTGAGATGCCCTCAAGTCATGCTCAAAGAACATTGAGACGGGGTCGAGGCACACAAAGATGAGGTGGATTCATTTCGTGACGTGGTTTATTTACACTAAAAAAATGCCAAAAAAAGTTGAGTCACGCTGAGACATAATAAAGCCACCATATTCTAGAATATCTCCATGTCTCTACGCTTCCACCATATTCTAGAGTCCTTCTAGAATACTTTTGGGCTTCCAAAGAATTCTAGAACATTATTAGAATTTTCTAGAGACTTCGTGACATGAGATCGAGCCACGCTCACATCATGATGATACTGGGTTGATTCACGTTTAGATGGGTGGAGTCATGTTAAGACGGGTCCAGTCATGCCGAGACGCGATCGAGTTACACATTGACTCCTGCCGAGATAAGGCCAATTCGCTCTTCAATGCGGTTGAGTCCGGTTAATCACACCAAGGCGTGGTCGAGTCACGTTGAGACACTATAGAGTTCCGATGAGATGGGTCGAGTAGTATCGAGACGCAGTCGACCCACATTCTTATGACACCAAGACAGAATTGAGTCTCGCTCGAATCATGCCAATAGAATGTCTAATGACGTTTGGTTCATGGAAAAAGGCGATCGAGTCATTCTCAGATCACGTCTAGACGAGGTCGAGTCATGTTAGGATCATGTCAAAACATGATCGAGTCACGCTTAAACAATGTCGAGACGTGGTCGAGTCACGCTGAGACAATGTCGGTTAATGCTAAGATGCGGTCAAGTCACACAGAAACGGGTTTGAATCACGCCGAGATATGGTAGAGTCGAGCCAAGTCATGATCTAGTTACGCTAAGATAGGGTCGACTCATGTCAAGATGCAGTAGACACATGCCGAGACACAATCAAGTCATACTGATACGGGTGGAGTCATGTCAAGATGAGTTGGGTTACGGCTAGACGGGGCGGAGTCGCTCGACCCCATCTCGGAGTGACTCGACCCTTTTATAGGCATGACTTGATCTTGTCTTGGTGTGACTAGAGCTTGTCTCAGCATGACTTGAACCCGTCTTGGTGAGACACAACCCCGTCTTGACGTGACCTAACCACGTCTCAGTGTGATTCAACCCGTCTTAGTGTAACTAGACCCCATCTCAAAATGTGTCGACGCCATCTTGACGTTAATTCACTGTCTCGATGTTACGCGATCCCGTGTCGGCAGGACTCGACTCCTTCCTAGCGTGACTCAACGATGTCTAAATGTGACCCTTGGGTAACTCGACTACATCTCAGCGTGACTCGACCTAGTCTTGGATTGACTCGATGTCATCTCAGCATGAATCAACCCTATCTTGGCGTAACTTGACCAAATCCTAATGTGATCCAAGTTATGACTCAACCACATCTCGATGTGATCTAAGCGTGACTCGACCGTAACTTGATGTGATCCGATCCTGACTCGACTGCATCTTGGTGTGATCTGAGCGTCACTCGAACATTTCTTGGTGTGATCCAAACATGACGAGATGCATTGGAGTCAAGATCTGAAGGTGACTCGACTGCATATTAGCGTGATCCAAACATGACTCCAGCATGCTCAACGCATCTTGGAAAGACCCAACTTAGTATCAGTGTGCCTAAACCTTGCCCGGTGTGAATTGACCCGTGTTGGCGTGACTCGACCGTGTCTCTGCATGACCTAAGCAAGACTCAACGACATCTCGATGTGACTTGAGCTAGGCTCAACTGTGTCTCGGTGTAATCGGAGGTTGATTCAACCTCATCTCAGCATGTTGTGACTGTGACTCGATGTCATCTTGCCATGACTCAACCGCATCTTGGCGTGACTCGACCCTGTATCGACGTGATTCGACAGCTTCTCATCGTGGCTCGACCCCATCTAACAGACTACATTATGTGTCAACAGATCCGAGCACGACTTGACCGCATATCAGCAGGACTCGACCTTGTCTCGGTGCGACTCGACCCTGTCTCAGCATTCCTCAACCGTGTCTCTCCGTGACTCAACCTCGTATGGGCGTGATTCGATCCCGGCTTGGAGTGACTTGACCGCGTTATAGGGCTTTATCTGAGCATGACCCGACCGTTACTCGCAGTGATCTGAGCTCGACATGACTAATTCTCCATTTGATTCGATAGCTTTTCAACGTGACCAAGTATAACTCAACTGCGTCTCGATGTGACCCGAGCTTAACTTGACTGCTTCTCGGGTGATCTGAGATTGAGTCGATCGCATCTTGGCATGATCCGATAATGACTCGACTACGTTTCAAAGTTCTTCGAGCTTAACCAAAGTGCATCTCAACAGTATACGAGGGTAACTTCACCGCATCTCGACATGATAAGAGCTTGAATTTGCTGGTTCTCAGCCTGATCTGAGCATTTCTCAATCGCATCTTAGCGAGACCGAGCATGACCTGATCGCCTATCAACGTTACTCGATCACTTCTCAGCGTAAGTCGACCACTTCTCAGTGTGAATCAACCTGATCTTATGCAACTTGATATCCTCTTGAAGCATCTCGATGTCATCTCAATGCTACTTGACCCTGACTCTACTTAACACAGACATATCTAGGTGTGACTCGGTCTTATCTCAGCACAGCTTGTGCCTATCGCGACGCAACTCGACCCTGTCTTGACATGAATCGATCTTGTCTCGGCGCATCCCGAGTGTGACTCGATCGCATATGAGCAAGATCTAAGCTTGACTCGACTGCTTCTTGGAATGATCTATACTTGACTCGACTGCGTGTCACTGTGATCAGAGCATGACTCGACACTATCTTGGCATGACTCGAGCATGACTCGATCGTATTTTGGCATGATCTGAGCTTGTCTCAATATCTTCTCGACGTGATCTGATCATGCCTCAACCAATTCTCAACGTGATCTGAGCATGACTCAACCCCATCTCAACATGATACAAGCTTGACTCAAGCACATCTCAGTATGACTCGATGAAGTCTTGGTGTGATTCGAGCCTAACTCAATTGCATCCTAGCATTACCCAACCACATCACGACATGACTCAACCTCATCACGGTGTGAGCATAAAACTACCACGTCTCGACATAAATTGATCGCATCTTGATGGTATCTAAGCGTGAATCGACCTCATTACAACATGACAGAACCTCGTTTCGGCTTAAATTCACTGCATTTTTGGGGTGATTCTATCGTGTCTCAACACGAGTCGATCCAATCTTGGAGTGACTTGACTGTGTTTGAGCATGATTCGAGGGTGACTCTACCTGTCTCAATGTAATTTGACAGCATCTCAATATGGTGATTCTATCCTCTTGGGGTGACTCGACAGCGTCTCAATATGATTTGACAGCATCTCAGCATGATTTGACCATATCATGACGTGAATAAACCATGTTTCAATGTGACTGGACCCGTTCTGGCATAACTCCACTACGTATTGATGTAACTTGACTCTGTCTCAGCATGACTAGACCCATCTCGACGTGACTAGACCGCATCTAAACATGACACAACCTCATCTCGACATGACTCGACCCCATTACAGCTTGACTTGACGCCTTCTCAACGTGACTCGACCGCGTCTCGATGTGACTTTAGCATGTCTCAAAATGACTCCATCTGGTCTTGGCGTGACTCCACCCTGTCCTGGCTTGACAACACTCCATCTCGATATGACTTGACCCCTTCTCAGCGTAATTGGACCCCGTCTCGGCGTGATCCAAGCATGAGTCGACTGCGTCTCCATATGACTCAAACCTATCTTAGTGTGACTCAACAGCCTCTCGAAGTTACTCGATCACGTCTCGGATTTACTCCAATTCATCGTAGTACGACGGGACAGCGTATCATCTTGACACGATCACGTCTTGGCATTATTTGAAAACGTGTCAATCTAACCCCATCGTGACTTAATCGCATCTCAGAGAGATCTGAGCGTGACTTGAATGCATCTCAATGCAATTCGATCTTGACTAGATAGCGTCTCGACCTAATCCGAGGGAGACTCTACCTGTCTCGGCGTAACTCGACCTCGTCAGGGCGTGCTTAGACCCTGTGTCATCGTGACTCAACCTTCTCTTGGCATGACTCGACTCTGTCTCGGCAATGCTCCACCCCTGGTGTTTTTCAAATGTGGCTAGACGTGCTTTTAGCGTTACAAAACTACATCTAAGCAAGACTCGACCCTGTTTTATAGTGACTCGACTGCATCTCGTCGTGATCCGATCTTGACTTGGTCACGACTCTGTTAGTGTAAGCCCTAGCCCAATCCATTGTTTTTAACTTTTATTATTGAGTAATAAAATTATGAGGCATTATTTTATCATATCATGTATTGACCTATGGTATATGTTTGATAAAATATCCAAGAATGTTGATTAAGCACTTGAGGTATCAAGGTTGAGGACCTTGATAGTAGAACCTGGAAGTTGTGAGATTAATATTCTAAATGTCCCTATTCACTTGTTTCTATGGGAATAGAAATAAATTAAGACTAGTATGTACTTTGTAGATGATCATGTTCTATGGGTCATAGATATTTGGGATAACTAGCAAAGTGCATAGGTATAATGTAGCCATTATATTTGGAGAGCGATCACCATTTGCAATGTGAAATGTTATCCTTAGACTGGAAATCGTTGTCTCTTGTTATGATTTTTATTGTACTTTGACATACGTCTAACGTAGCCGTAAAAGGTTAACATGCCTTATGCTAAGT
>CANYCX011678414.1:0-12820 GCA_948193385.1 Breynia disticha f. nivosa | reverse complement strand
AAAATATACTCAAAAGTCAATATTTTCGTAAAATAATTAATATTCAGTAAAAAATGTGCACCATCAGTAAATTAAATTATTCATTCCGTAACATACAAATGTACTTAATATAGTGTAAATATTACTAAAATAAAAATAATTTAGTCACCACTAAATCATTAAGTAACTTAACATCATTTTCAGTAAAATTATTAGTTATTACGAAATTATTACCATTATTGAATTACATAAATGATTACTAAAAAGTTAACGCTTTTGTAAAAAGGAAACTTTCAGTAAAATATATTCACATTCAATAAATTAGTTTATCACATACCCGATTTTTCAAATCAAATTGGTCAAAACAATAACACAACCCAATTATTTTAATTATATGCACCCAAATGAGTATACTCCATACAAATTAAAATCTGTGGTTGATATTTAAAATAGTTCATTTAATAATCTTAATTAATTACCTCATTGAGTCCCTTCCCCTCTTTAAGAGGACTCACCATAAAACTCCCCTCTCGTACTACCTCGCGAGTTGAAGCTTTCTACAACGGTTGCATAAAACACAAGCTTTTTACAACTCCCGAGACACGGCTTGTTTGGCTATGATTTGACAGTATATTTGATAGAGAAAGAAAGAGAATGCACAAGTTCATATAGCTCACAAAATATAATAAGTAGTAATGTGAAGTTTTTAATAAGCTAAAATCAAAGAATGGAGTCATTTATTGAGATGTTATTAAGTGTTGATAGTTTAACACTTGGAAAACAACATATAACTCCACCACCTCTTCAATTAATGCCACAACTTTTCTCGTGATTTTGCCAATATCAACTAACTAAATTCTTACACAAAACTAATTTGAAATAAATAGGCTCAAATCTTAAAAAATAATTTATGAAATCTTTTAACAATTAATTTATCTTAATAAAATAAACACAGTTGAACAAAATAAAATACACACTACCAAATAATGAAAAAAATAATTAAGTATTCCTTCTTTTTTTTTAAAAAAAAATAATTTAATTTTAAATTTTTGTTCTTTAAAGCTTATTAATTTAATATTTTCACTATTTTATCTAAAATACCTTTCATTTACTTTAATTTATTCTCTTTTTCTCATTCTCTCTTTTTTAACATCTATTAGGATAAATAAATTATTTTATATCTTATTTATTAACTTTTTTAATTTATGTGAAAAAATTCAATTGACAAACTTTAAAGAATGGAGGAAGTATTGAATAAACAATTAATGATTCTATTTTCGTCTGTAATGATTGTTCACTTTACAAAATTAATTTATAGTAAAATATTTAGAATTTTATAAATCAAAAATTTGACTCAACTTATATGACGATAAATTATGTTGTTAATACGTAATACTAATTTATATTTTAAATTTAATATAATTTTTAATTAATTTATTTATATTTTAATTATTATCATAAAAATATAAAAATAATAAATTGAAGAGACACGAGTACTTAGCATTTTTTTGAATTAATTTATTAGTTAATTTAAGAAAACAAAAATAAAAAAATGGAACAAAAAGATTAGTGAAAAAATAATAATATAATATTATTATGCATTGGAAATGTCCAAAGGTGTGAGAGAAGCAGTTCCTTGTAAGTTTTTACTATGTTCCCACCTCATCCTTCTTTCCATGATATTCTTTACCCCTTTTATTCTCTTTTTGTTTTTCTCCTCTTTGACCCTCTCTCTCTTTCTCTCTCTCTCTGTCTCTCCGTTTTTAGTCTCTCTTTCCATAACTCCGTCTTTATGTTGGTGATGGAGTAGAGATTGTTGGGTCTGAGTTGGTAGATCTAAAGAGTGAAGAGGGAGAGTTTGTGATAACGAAAGACACAAGTAGATGGTAATAGAATGAACGCAAGTGTGTGGAGCGATCGGAGAGGGGGTGGCGTTTCTCTTCACATGGAATGGCAGATCTTCCAGCCTTCTCTAATGCCAATCGTGACCTCCAACAGGTTCTCCCGCCTTTCAATTTCTCTTTTCAAATTTTCTCCCACCCTTTTCTTCCGGAGATATTCAACTCATTTTTCTAAATTACCAATTTTTTCTTTCCTATTTTTGGACATTTTAATGCCTTCCTCAATTATTATACCGTCTTTCTCCAATTTTCGCCTACTAATTTTTTGACACACCAAAAATGATTTAGAAAAATTGTTAATTTTATTTTTTCTAACACAAATCAAACCAAAGATTTAATCTTTTATCTATAAAAAAGAAAGGAGTAATCTTTGGTTGGTGATATTGTTTAATTTAATTTTACAAGTAGTTGGTAATTTGTGATGGGTGTGGACATAAGTGTGCGTAAAATTGCAGGCATTGATAGCTTTAAAGAAAGGAGCTCAACTTATAAAGTATGGTCGTAAAGGAAAGCCCAAATTTTGCCCATTTAGACTTTCTACTGTAAGTTCTGCTCTTAATATACTGATCACAGCATCATTACTTTTGAGCTAGACAGTAAACAGTGGTTTTGACTGCATAAGCTTGTTGTGAACTTCTGATATTATTATGGCCACATTTTGTAATTTGATTTTTTGTTGCAATTTTTTTATATGTGATATTGTTTATTTGCAACAAGTCATTTGTCATACGGTTATGAAATTAAGTAATTATGCATCTTGATGAATTTGAAACTCTTTGAGCTCTATTAGAGTTATGCGACTGAAAGAAACTTTGTGCTCTAATATGCTTAGACCGCATTCTTTTACCCTTGGTTGTTATTTGGAAGATATTCTATTTTTTTTGTTCCTTTTTTTGTTCTTCGCAGTACTTAGCATGGTTTTTTATTATTGTGTTGTGATTTCACAGGATGAAACCACTTTAATTTGGAATTCAACTAACGGAGAAAGAAGTTTGAAGTTATCTTCTGTGTCTAAAATTATTCCGGGTCAAAGAACTGTGAGATTTCTATGCCTTTTTTGTGTTCTCTATTGCGTGAAGTTTTCTTATGCTGTTTGCTCATTCTATTCGTTAAGTTTAATGAACAATTCTTCCATTTTCCTGGGTGAGCTTTCTTGATTTCTGTCTTCCTTTTGCAAACAGGCTGTTTTCCAGCGTTATCTTCGTCCAGAAAAGGACTATTTGTCATTTTCACTTATATATAATAACGGGAAGCGATCCCTTGATCTGGTTAGTGATGAATTTTACAATTTGTATATTGTACCTATTATATTTATTCATATTTTGAATCATATATTTTTGCCTTCCAGATTTGCAAGGACAAAGTTGAAGCGGAGGTTTGGATAGCTGGCTTGAAGGCATTAATATCATCTGGCCAAGGAGGGCGCTCCAAGATTGATGGATGGAGTGATGGAGGCCTCTACCTTGATGTAATTATACCTACTTGGAATTTTTCATAATCTCAATTTGACTTAGACCTTGTTGTTCATGCAATGAGGGTTCTTATACTTTGAACAGCGCGATATCAATGATATAAAAGAATAATTTTTTGTTGTGGTCTGAGTTAATATTTTCTTAAAAGATGTGAACCATTTTTTCTGGAATTTATCTGTATGGTTTTATTTTTTAAGGCGTGGGATTTCTTTTTATGCAATCTCATATCTTGTCTGATCTTTAATATATTTCAGGATAGCAGAGACATGACTTCAATTAGTGCAAGTGATAGTTCTGTTAGTTTTTCACGAGATATTAGTTCTCCAGAAGTTTCAATTAGTTTTAACCCAAATACTTCTCCTAAGGGCTTCGGGCCAGATTATTCTCCTCATTCGGATCGATCACATGTAGCATTGGATAACGCAAACATGCATGTTAAAGGATCTAGTTCAGACGCTTTTCGGGTTAGCGTTTCTAGTGCCCCCAGCACATCCAGTCATGGTTCTGCACCAGATGATTGCGATGCTCTTGGCGATGTATACTTATGGGGCGAGGTCATTTGTGACAATACTATCAAGGTTGGAGCTGATAAAAATGCCAGTTATTTGAGCGCTAAAGCAGATGTGCTTCTCCCTAGACCATTAGAGTCCAATGTAGTTTTAGATGTACATCATATATCATGTGGTGTTAGGCATGCTGCTTTAGTCACAAGACAAGGTGAAGTTTTTACATGGGGTGAAGAATCTGGTGGACGGCTTGGCCATGGTGTTGGGAAGGATGTTAATCAACCTCATTTAGTTGAATCTTTGGCTGTTGCTACTGTTGATTTTGTAGCATGTGGAGAATTCCATACTTGCGCTGTCACAATGTCTGGAGAACTCTACACATGGGGAGATGGCACACATAATGCAGGTCTTCTTGGTCATGGTACTGATGTCAGTCATTGGATACCAAAGAGAATCTCAGGTCCTCTAGAAGGACATCAAGTTGCTTCAGTAACTTGTGGTCCATGGCATACGGCCTTGGTGACATCAAATGGGCAGCTCTTTACTTTTGGTGACGGAACATTTGGTGTTTTAGGCCACGGTGACAGGGATAGTGTTGCATATCCTAGAGAAGTAGAATCTCTCTCGGGGTTGAGAACAATTGCTGTGGCATGTGGAGTGTGGCATACTGCTGCTGTTGTGGAGGTTATTGCTACTCAGTCTAGTGCTAGTGTTTCATCTGGAAAATTGTTTACCTGGGGTGATGGTGACAAAAATCGTCTTGGGCATGGTGACAAGGAAGCTAGGCTTAAGCCTACTTGTGTGCCAGCATTGATTGACTACAATTTTCACAAAATTGCATGTGGCCATAGCATAACTATTGGCTTGACCACATCAGGGCATGTATTTACAATGGGAAGTACTGTTTATGGTCAACTGGGGAATCCATATGCTGATGGTAAGATGCCTTGCTTGGTAGAAGAAAAACTTTCAGGAGAGGCTGTTGAAGAAATTGCTTGTGGTGCATATCATATAGCGGTTCTGACATCACGGAATGAAGTTTACACCTGGGGAAAGGGTGCGAATGGGAGGTTGGGCCATGGAGACATGGAGGATAGGAAATCGCCAACTCTGGTTGAGGCCTTGAAGGATAGACATGTGAAGTATATTGCTTGTGGCGCAAATTATACTGCAGCAATATGTCTTCATAAATGGGTTTCTGGTGCCGAGCAGTCTCAGTGCTCATCATGTAGACAGGCTTTTGGTTTTACCAGAAAACGGCATAACTGTTACAATTGTGGACTTGTGCACTGCCATTCTTGCAGTTCAAGGAAAGCTACAAGAGCAGCTTTAGCTCCTAATCCAGGAAAACTCTATCGGGTTTGTGATTCTTGTTTTGCCAAACTAAACAAGGTATCGGACTCTAGTAACAGCAATAAAAGAAATGTTGGACCTCGTCTCTCAGGAGAAAATAAGGACAGATTGGACAAGGCTGACTTAAGGCTGTCCAAATCTACACTGCCTTCAAACATGGATTTGATCAAACAACTAGATAACAAGGCAGTCAAACAAGGAAAGAAAGCTGATACTTTCTCACTCGGTCGCTCCACTCAAGCACCATCTTTATTGCAACTGAAAGATGTTGTTTTTGCTAGTGCTGTTGAATTGCGATCGAAGGCTCCAAGACCTGTTCTTACACCATCTGGAGTAAGTTCCAGGTCTGTGTCACCTTTCTCTAGGAGACCGAGCCCCCCACGCTCTGCCACACCTATTCCGACTACATCTGGACTTTCCTTTTCTAAAAGCATATCTGATAGCTTGAAGAAAACAAATGAACTCTTGAATCAAGAGGTGGTCAAATTGCGTTCGCAGGTAATTACTATGTTGACTAGGTTGTAGATTTGTGTGTACTTATGTTATTTTTTGCAAAACACCTTATATTAATTATAATTGTGAAATTTGTTTAGATTGATGCCCTGAGACAAAGATGCGAGTTTCAAGAATTGGAGCTTCAAAAATCAGCAAAGAAAGTACAGGAAGCAATGGCGGTTGCTGCAGAAGAATCAGCTAAGTCTAAAGCTGCAAAAGATGTCATAAAGTCACTTACTGCACAGGTAACTCCACATTTATTCTTTATTCCCAATTAGCAATTTATTTTATGGATATATTGAATTCTGTCCTTCAATTTTGGTTGTAGGCCATTATATTAAAATGAGATAGTGCATGAGATTGGTTCATGCGTTAATTCTATTAATAAGAGTTACAAAGGAAAGTAATATTGCTGATCTCTTTATCTAACCATGATAATTTTTAATTCACTATTTTTATTAGCTCAAGGATATGGCTGAGAGACTGCCTCCTGGAGCCTATGATGCTGAGATCGCAAGGGCAGCTCATCTTCCGAATGGTTTGGAACCCAATGGTGTTCACTATCCTGATGCAAATGGCGAGCGTCACTCAAGATCAGATTCTGTTGGTGGGACTTTATTGGGTTCGCCGGTAGGAACTGTCTCTAGTACCGGAAATGGAACCGGGGTTACTGCTCAATTAGTCCACGAACCCTCTGCCAACGGAACAGATTCCCATCTTGATTCCAGGCCATCCAATGGTAATGGAGGGCTCCAGGTTGCTAATAGTGTTTATGAGTCCAGTGATGGGAGGGAATCTCGGCCCCTTCAAGACGACGAAAATGTTCTAAGATCCAAAGAGTCGGCAGCAACTGCCAATGGTAATCCTGTGGAAGCCGAATGGATTGAACAGTATGAACCCGGTGTGTATATAACTCTTGTGGCCCTCCGTGATGGAACTAGAGATCTCAAAAGAGTTCGCTTCAGGTAATCAATTTGGCTGTTCTTTCTATCGAGTAATATGCACGTGTGTTTATGGCCCTTCTGTTATGCTTCTGAAAAAATGAAGACCGTGCATTTCGTAAGTGGGAACTGGTTTACTAATCCCTTCACTGTATTTTCAGCCGGAGAAGATTTGGCGAGCACCAAGCGGAGACATGGTGGTCGGAGAACCGTGACAAAGTTTACGAGAAATACAACGTCAGAGGATCGGATAAATCGCCAGTTTCTAGCCAGGCAGCTCGTAAATCAGACGGAGCAATGTCAGCCATTTCCCAACCATAGTAATGGAGGGAGAGAGAGACTCGTTTTGTAGCTTTTGACAGCAAATGTGAGCAAACCTCTCGTCTCCTTTTTTTTTTTTTCATTAGGGTTTAAAGTCTACCAATTAATTTATGTATTGTATTGTAGTGTACATAAGAATTATGAAAGCAGCAATCGAATATGGGCAAGAATGAAACCCTCACTCCAGTTTTGTTTCATTCCTTTGTAGTGGGAAATCAAAATTATTGTTTACGTTGCCATACTCGTCTCGGACTGTCAGTAGTTTTTTAGAAAATATGAAATTTTGCATTCTCAAAGTTCCAAATTATGTAAACATGGCCTTCTATATAAGTAATCTTTTGCCACTGTCTCATCAACTCTATTGCATTGCAATTTGCATGTGAAGTATGATGATAAATTCATTTCACGATCTGGTTTAAGATTCCAACTTTATATAATTTATTTATTTCAATTGCTTAAACTTGGCTCCAACTTCTTGGCCATTTATATTAGAGGTAAAAAAAATTGGACTGAAATTGGAATTAGAATCGAATGGTATTGGTCATGTCTAATTTTGGTTCTGATTCCATAAACTATGGGACTGTAAATTGGAGGTTTCAAACCGGTGGTTTACGGTTCTAAACCAGTAGTTCGGTTTATTTTTAATGAAAAATCGAAGCTGAACCATCGAAATGAAAACGAAACTACTGGAAAACCACCATAAACTGGTTAGATCAAGTTATGTATCGAAACCAATAATTCCAAACCAATCTGTATGTCTACATTTGGCGATTAAAAAATCAGAACTCTTAGTCATCACAAGCTCTGTTCAGGCTACTGGTTGGTTAGATGTTTTTTTGTTCTTATTAGGTGTTCTTATTCTTAAATGAAGAGGCCTCTTCATGGAATGAACACCAGCCACAAATGCACCAAATTCTTTAAGCATTATTATATGAATGCAGAATATTGTATAATTGGACAAAGTAGCCTTCAATCATGTATTACTGTAACGTGGTTGACTTGCCAAATTCGCCAAAAATGAAAAATATATGAGGCCGATAGGGGTGCACTTGTTTCATTGGAGTGTGATTTGTTCATTAGATTTGTCAAAACAACACATATTCAACCTATATTAAACCCACCATTGTTTGGTGCAAAGTGTTTCATAAATTTAGCTCATATCATCCAACAAAGTACATGGAACACCAAGTTAAATTTAGTGTCTTTTTTAAATACCAAATATTAAAACATATTCTTCATATAATAGATAAATAAAATAAATACTGAGTATTAAATAAAGCAATTTGAACCCATTAGGAACAAAGAAAATTTTATGAGAGTGATTTTTTCTCAATAACACATGCAGTTAATGTATTTCGGAAATGTTATTTCTACACAAGAAACATCGAGCTCCATCTCCCTTTAACTGCAAAAAGCAAGAAGAGTCCCCACTCACCATTACCATGTGCATGTGGTTCATAAGCCTAAGATTGCAGAAACTCTTTAAGATTGATGAAGTTAAATTAAGGTGCTACTCCCACACCACCAATCTTATGTTTACTTCTCATTAATTCTCATTTTGTTGGTTGCAAGTGGCAAGACCATTCTGTTGTTGTTTATCGCTTTTGATTTTTATAATAATAACAATGTAAAATCCAAGCAGCATGATGAGAGTTACTGATTTGGAATTGACGACCATGGTAATGAGAGAAGTTAGTGGCAACGGTTAGGATTTTTATAATATGTGATGTTGCAGATTAAAAAGTTCACAATAAGTCGATAAAATATTAACAACTATTTAAATTATGTGAACATAAAAATAATAATTAAAACATTATTGTTAGATTTTTGTAAACTTATTGAAAATTATAGGCAATATTTTTTTGTTGACAATTAGTTGATAATAATTGTAAATAATATTTTTTTTGTTGACAATTAGTTGACAATGTGTTTTTAAGGATTTTTGCTCTTTGATATTATGACATTATAAGACATGAGTCAAGTCATTCTTATTTTGAACTGCCACTTTATTGATCTCATTTGTGATACTGAAATAATCAGATTATTGATATAAGTATCAAACAATAAGGTACACTACTCAGTTCACATATCAAATGATAGTGATATTATCTCACTGAATGGAAACCTCCCTTCACTTAGTTATGGCCCTCCGGTATAGGCTATAATATTGCCCAATGATATATGTATTTATAACTCAGATACGAGCGCATTAGACATATGTCAAAGAACACTACAATCCACCTAAGTGTCAAAAAAAATTTAAGTATAAGGATAACAATATAAGCACTATCATAAAAATTCTTATGACTTCTTATCAATCATGTCACATTCTTATTTAAGTGGATCGATCCAATACATCCTATCTATGATGCATTTATCTCCTTTATGCTCTATGATTGGTGAAACACAATCATTTCATAGAGACTCATACTAGTCTTGGTTCATTGTAATTCTCATTACCAATGATAGACTATGACATTTAAAATGTTGTTCTAAAGTTCAAGTGAATCAATATAAGCACCTTAGCTTAATAATCTAAACAGAACTAATATCATAAATAATTTTATCAGTTCAAACGTACACAGAAATATAAACTGATAAAATATAATATATTTTCTTTATTATCTCAAATAAGTTTATATAAAATGCTTGTATTGGACTTAAAAGTTCACACAAACAGTATATCAATCCCAAAAATGATTAAATACATCTCAAAATGAGAATAAAACTAAATGACTCAATCAATGTTGAACGAAGTATCTCCATACAGATATTGGGTAACCCCCATCACAACCATCACCATGCAAAAAATGTATCAAGCCAATAAATCATTGATAGACAAAGGCATGTTTTAGATAAATAAATTGTCAATACGGATAGAAACAAATACAGTATTAAACTCATCAATTAGACAAAAAGAAAGCATAAACACTTTAAGATAGGAAATCAATAATAGAGATAAAAATATGAGAGTCAACATATTGTTGTGATATAAGAACCAAATGCATTTGAAAGAAAAACTCTTCCAGTATGCATCTATCTACCAAACAAAATGTTATGAATAATATAGTCCTCATGTTTTAACCAAACCCAATTGAAAACTTCTCCTAAAAACGTTCGAATTTCCTTTGTTTGACTTTATCTATCATCCATCTGATAACTTTTTCTTTCATGGTCGTTGAGATTCAGTTTGTGCCATATTTCAAAGTTCTCCTACACTGCCTGGCCGTCATCTTTGCAGAAACGACGAAAAAAAAAAGTTATTTTTGAAAACGGTCGTCCGCGCGCTCTTCTTTACTTTCTCTTAGATTTCTTCTGTTACGCCATCCACTCCTGCAGTACTGTATTTCTTGTTGTTGCGGGAGAAAGAGTGATATAGTTATTTGTCTTTTTTCTATATACACTTTATGTAAAATTATACTGTTATTTACTTAATAATGAAAGATTCACATTTATTTTTTTATTCCATTTAACGGTTAGTATTAATTGTCTCATTAATTTTTGAACTTGTAGGAGATTCATAGTAAAATTCTCTGTCGAGGCTTCACCTGCAACTTTATCCCCAAATCGAATTACTTAGTGAGGAGGCTAAACCAAAAAAACAACTCCTTAAGGAATTGCAATTAGCGGAAAAAACTGAACAAAATATTCTAATTATAATATAATGTTATTTTTGAATGATAATGTTTTTATGACTTTAGAAAAAAATGTAGGGAAAATTCAATGACTTATTTAGTAATAAGCGAGCACACATATATACTGTGAAGTCAGCTTAATTCTGATATCCCATCGTCACCTAGTTTAATTACTTAGATTTTGTTGAGTTAGTCGAAGTAGAGGTAAAGTTTGAAGGACTTGGAATATGTGAATTTGTTCGTAAAGATGAAGGTGCTCATTCTAATGGGTTTGGTCTTTATGTTTTCTTTTGGTGAGGGAGAATAAGTGTCTGGATCACAATCAGGGAAGGTCTAGTTTTGAAAAGTAGGGTTTTTGGCGTTATAGTCATCAAGCATTTTTTACGGTGTGTTTGGATGAAGTGTATGTAAATATAATTAATGAAAGGATATGTAATGGTAATGATCAGAAAGGAATGGAAAGAGTACAACCCTTGTTTTAGAGATAAAAAAATAAGAGTGTAAATAATAGAACGTAAAATTATTATTTTACAGTTAAAATACAAAAATACTCATGTAACAAAATATAATAAGTATTATTGTGATAAGATAATTTGGGGTTTTTCAATTTTAATAAGGTTAAAAATAGAAAAACATATACAAAAATAATGTTACGTACATTACACTCCGATTTGGAGTGTAAGTTTTAGGGGATAAAGAAGGGTAAATGTTACCCTCCCTTACCTTTATGTATCCTCCATTACCTCTCCTTATTATCTATTCAAACATGAGTAAGTATTTACCCTTCCTTTACTTCCCCTCCATCAAAGTAATAGGTTAGTTTATCATCAGTCGTCAAAACGTAAAAGTGAAAATCTTGCAAGACATTACAAGCCACCATATATAGGTTTACACTAAGACATAACATAACACCCTAAAATTGACCTAATTTTATGTTGTACGACACAACTACACGGTTTATTATACAATCAAGCAATTACAAGCATGCTTGCATAATCTACTCTTTGAATACACAACTAATTATATCTTCTGATTTATTACTTAGTCACTTTACACACTCATTTACGTGATTGTGTAACCATTTGCAATCCTTATTAACACTCTAAATTGTCCCGAAGTGTCTCCAAATAGTTTTCACTGTGTAAATGAAGAAACAATAGCAAAATTAATTGAAGAAAAAAAAAAGATTTTACATACCTTAAGACCAAATGAGTCGTAACTCCATAAAGTAATCATGAGAGCTTTCAAGATTGAAAAGTAAGGCTTAAAAATGCAGACGTACCTATATAAATCGATGGATACCAAAGTACGCGTGGTTGCCACAACAAGCATGTGGTCTCCACGACAACATGTACTTTATGCGTGCCGCGTGTACTAACAAACGTATGGTTGCCACGACAGCGGATATTTCATTGCCCACCGTGCATACAAAACAAGCGCGCCCACCGCGTGTATTCACACTCTGAATTGAAATAAATAAACTCCTATATTTGGAAAACTAAAACATAAAAGTGAGGAACTACTATTACAAGTTATTTATTTTGATTACATAAGAAAGTAAAATCAATATAAAGCCTTAAAGCCACATACGTAAAATACAGTCAGATACATTGTACTCGTTCAAGATGATCAGATACTTTGTTTTCAATTAAACGTATTGATATCTTTCACATTCAACATTTAAATGTTGTATATTGAATTCAAAGTCAAATTCAAAATTAGTGATAATAGAAATCACATTCAGAGTATCTCAATCATTTGTTTATAAATAGACTTTTTATTCCTCATTCAAAGTACGCTCTAATGCAATACTGTTACTCTGTCAAATTGATTACTCTCTCGAAATGTAATCGGGAATTTAGACCTCGACTCTTTGATTTCAATCTTTTTTATAGATTATATTCAAAGAGCGACATTCAACATTCATTTTGTTATCATGCGACAATAATTTTTACTACATTTAATTGTGAGAATTTATTACTTTCATTGAGGTTATTGTTTAAAGAGACTCATAGGAAATAAAAGTACACAAGAATGAAATTGGACAAAGAGGAGGGAAAAAATAGAAGAAAAATGTAGTTAATTAATATTTTATATGAGAAATGCAGAATTGAGTCGGTAATCGAACTGAAAAAATGACTGAATAATTGATTTATTGATCGAACCGATAGTTTACTTGTCGAACTAGTAATTTAAAAGTAATATAAAAATAAAAAA
>CANYCX011678290.1:0-17102 GCA_948193385.1 Breynia disticha f. nivosa | reverse complement strand
TATAATTGTCATTTGGCAATTTGAATATATATATGTTATTAATATAAGTCTTAATTGTGATCAGGACGATCGGATTAGGACGAAAAAGGGTTCAAAAGTGACAGTTGAAGAGTGAATTGCAAGTAAGTAACTCGAGCGCAGCTTCGATGGTTTGTGAGTCTGTGTGACTGTTTGTTTAAAATTATTAATGCATGTAAATGATGTGGAAATATTGAATTATGCGATATAATTGGTTATTGGGAGTATGTGTTTGATGTTTGTTAATTGACAAGTTTGAATCTTGAATTGATGACGGTTGGTTAAGATTAGGGATATACAAGTATATGTATTTTAGGAATGACATTCAGTTATGTAATGTGATAATTCCAAGTAAATGATTATGTTTGAATAGTATGCCATTGGGTGGTATTTGAGTATAACCTCATATAGGCATGTATTTGTTATACTAATTGGTTGAATATGATATGAAGTGTGAGTTTATGATTTGATGGTAAATTGATTTATATGTGTTTCAAATATATACATTTGAAAATGGTAATGGTTGTGATATTAAGAGGATACCAATGTGTGTGTGTAAATTGAGTATATATATATGTGTAATAAGTACAAGTTAAGAAAAAGATATGAAAATAGACTTGATGATTGTATGGTTTTATTGAAGGATGAATTGCATTGTCAGTTTATGTATATATATTGGAGATTTACATGTGTTGTGAATGAAATAATTGTATATATATACATTGTTAAGAGGTGATGATATATTGGGTGTGAATTTGATTAATATATGATTAATATGTGTTAAATGTTAATGAAGGGTGATTTAGAACTTGGAATATATATGGTAAGTGTTAAAAATCAATATGGTTAATGTAATTAGATGTGTTAATCTAAGTTTCAGCATGAAAATCTGGTAATCACACGGTGTCAACACAAACTACGCGTGTTCGATCTGAAGCCGCGTACTTTGCTTTGAGTCCGCGGTCTTTTCAAAAGTTCAAATGGTACTGTTTTATTCAACTACGCGGTGTGGGGGTGAGTCCGCGTACTCGCGAACCACCACGCGTAGTCAGTAAGCAGTCCATTTTTCAACCATGGGTGCCTTCCTAGCTAAGTCATTGCCTCCTCTAATCTCATTTACCCACTACTCATCATTTGTGTTTTTGCCACCCTTCTCAATCCCACTGTCAAGTTGCCCATTCATCTCTCTCATTCCACTATCAACAATTTCATCGCTTAAAATCTTCCCACTATGCAATGTTATAGCACAAACACTATCCTTTGGATTTTGAGTGGATAAACTTGGGAGTTTTCCTTTCTCTCTCTCTACCACTTGCTTTTCCAATTGTCCCACCTGATGCTCTAAAACTTACAGAGTAGCCAAAGTAGACTTGTTGATAGAGGTTTGAGCTTCCATAAAGTTCTCAAAGCGTTGGTTGGTGGCCATTTGGGCATCCATAAATTGATCTACCTTCCTAAGAACTTTTGTAAACATCTCTTCCAAACTCAACTTGGGCTCTTGGTAATGGGTTGAAGAGGTTAGATCATTTGGATTTGTGGTGGTGGGTAGTTGGATCTTGGAGGTGGTGGTCTTGGGAAATTTAGTTGGTTTTTCGATTAAAACAGTTGTGAGGGGTAAATGTTTTGCTTGGGAGGTGGGCATGGGTTTGATTGTTGCGGTGCTTGGTAATTGGAAGTATTTCTCCATCCAAAATTTGGGATAGTTCCTCCATCCCAGGTTATAAGTGTTGAAATAGGGGTCATTTGGTTTGGATGGTTTTCCTTCACCAAAAAAGTTAGCTTCCTCAACACCACCTTAGTCCATTTCGGCTCCATACCTGCACGTCGATGAAAACATGTTCTTTCATTTAGCACACAATGCAAGATCCAAGACCCAAAACCTAAGGAATCGAGGTTTTAACAAACCAAGGCTCTGATACCACTACATGTGACCCCCAAATTCGAATACCATTTGATTTCATTTAAACTCATTTCTCGAATGGTACCCGAACATGGAAATCTTTTGTTTTGAAAATAACCATTTAAAAGTAAAAGAGTAAAAAATCATTCATTGCCACTATCCTTCAGTTGTCTGAATAATGATCATAAGAGGTTTAGAAATAGGGTAATAATGCGAAAAGTGCATGTTTACAATCAACTGAACCCAAATGCTACTACAACCCGTCGAAACAAATATATATGCATGATACATAGCCATGACATGATTTTCAGATATTCTTCAGTGCACGGCCCACCTTAGTTCTTCGGTCCTTCTGGTAGTAAGATCACTATCACACCTTCGTTGTGTCCGTCAAATCCCTGCCCACACGGCAAGTAAAAAACACCGTGAGTTTGTGAAACTCAATATGTAACACTTACCGAACTGGACAACTTCCCTAACAATATACATATATTTCGTACAAGGTTTATAAATCTCTAGCTAGCTTCATAATTCCAACAAATAAATCCATCACTATAACTTCACACACGCAATTCAACCATTTCACTAGTAAGTCCAAAAATACATTATATGCAAGTCACATTTAAATATCCTTTCATATTTCTCTTAACAATCTATCCTTAAAACCGTCAGATAGGTTTTTAAACAAATTCTTAGGCAAAAGGCCATCAAACATCAATTCCATTCGTAGAATAAGCACTCTTGATATTCTAGATTCACCTACACATGCATTTCCTTCATTTACGTGCCATTGAGCCTAATCCATTTAGGTATTTGTTAAGAGAAAAGAAAGAAAAATGGTTCCTTCATGAGGATACATTCATATTAGGCCAAATACAAAAGAATAAAGCTAACACTCTTCTTTCCTTGAAAGCCGGTTGTGCGTGTGTGGAATTATATGAGGGTAACTCTAGTGCAACCTCTTAGTGATTTCTTTAACGTGCAACAAGGTTATGTGAGCATATTCTCATATAGTACCAACGTGTAAAATCCATTCTCGGTGTTAAAGGTAGAGTAAAATCCATTCTTGGTGTTAAAGATTGAGTCTTTTAAGGTAAAAAACCTATAATAGCTAACTAGTTAGCATTTATTTCATGTTTGGTTCTTTGGGGATGTTTTTATATGGATGTGTTGATTGTTTTTCCAATGTTTTTCCATTGTGCCAATCTTATTAAGTCATATGCAATCCATACATTAATACATGTCAAGGTTATGTGAGCAAAAAAAGAACACACAAACCTTTAATTGATAAAGCTTATGGTTTTTTAATTTAATAGAAACAATGTTCACACATGCCTAGCTTGTAGACTTCTTTTGTAATTCATTAGAAATAAGGTATATATTTTCTGTTCTTTCTTCTAATAGATATTTATCATAATATTATTATTCCTATGAAAATCAAGGTGTAAGGTTTCTTAGCCATCCATGAAGGCTAGGATGTTTTAGTGAACTTTAAATATCCAATGGACTTGGGATTATACATAGATTAATAGAATTGATCCAATACAAATGACTGTTATTTTTCAAACCTGAATATTTTTACTTGCTTTCTCTTATGCTTATTGGTTTACTATTTATTTGGGGTGTTTTGCAAAATACTTTAAACATTTTTCAAAAACTTATATTTATTTGAGAAAAAAATCATTCACCCTATTCTTTACTCTTATTTGTATATATTTAGGACTACAGTTGGTTTTAGACCTTGAGCTCTTGATATATAGTTTAGTAAACTCGAGTTCAAAGATCCAAATATGTCATGAATGGTTGATGTAGCTATGTATGAGATTTGACGCACATTGGGGAACTACAAAGGAACTTCTCAAGTAAATAAAAAGAAAATATCACTCCTAATCTACAAATATGAGCTCTATCAAAACTTGCATAAAAAAAGCTAATAAATTATCCATTATATGTTTAAATGATTTTAGGGTCTCTACTCATTCATCAGATGAGTATGAAAGAATAAGAGTTGGAAAAAATAAAAATAAGATTGTGTTATTCAAAGCGAATGATGTAATGGTTTGTCAAGAAGAAGAGGCTTGTGACCAAGAGATTTACATACAAGTGAAAAAGTATAGAAAGTTTCTACGGAACCAAAAGAATGGTACAGACAATAAGAGAAATAGGAACCAATCTACATAAAGAGAGAACCTTAAGTCACTTGCTTCAATTGCAAATAAGTTAGGCATATCATGTTAGTTTGAGCCCTAAGCTCAACACATTTTTTTATAAACACTCTTATTATTTGAGATAATAAAAATAAAACAATCATATTTTATCTTTCTTTATTCTTGTTCATAATTAAATGATAAAATTATACATAAATGTTGGTTCTATTCAATTATGTAAAATACTTGAAGCTATAAGAACAATATTCAAAATATGCATAGTCAATCATTTTCCATAAGAATGAAAATGAGCCAAGACTACTATGGATCTCTATAAGATGATTGTGTTTTGCCAATCATGGAGCAATGAGAACACAGATATATCATAGATAGGATGTGTTAGATCTATCCACTTAAATAGGAATACTAAATGGTAGTGTAGTCATAACTATTCTCATAATGGTGCTTGTAACACCCTAAAAAATTCAATGCAAAACATAAATAAAAATATGTAATATACATTGTGGTGTAATTAGTTAATCCAGGTAATGATTGCAGGCGGATAGAAGAGAAAAGGAGTCAGAGAGGAACTTGAAAAGAATAGAAACATGGTAGTTGCAGGGAAGAATAACGTACGTTATTCATCACCAGTAATGTAGGTCACTAGCATACGTTAAGGGTAATTAAACGTACGTTATCAGGACCCCTAGATGTGTCATTTAAAAAAAAGAGCAGGTTTAGACGGGAAAACCCTAAAGAACACGCCTAAACACACTCCCAACCCCAAATAACCCTTAACAAGCCCCATAAACCTCATCTTCCTTACCAATGTATAGACTAACGCATCCATAAATAGAATCGATCACCTCTCTATGAATTGAACTGCCCTTAGGGTTGGCAAAGAACATTCATATATGGTAATGTTTTAACTTTTTGGTAAAATTTAGAGATATTGGAGGGTGATGGTGTAGATTTAGGGTTAACTAATTAGTGAGGGGTTTGATTGTGTTAGGGGAAATGAGTTTAGGGTTTGAAAGAGAGAAGAGAGGAGCAAAAGGGTTAGGATGAGTTAGGGTGAAACGTCCTAAACTTTTTCAATTAATTAATTCATATTTAGTGCTAATTACATGTATTAATCATGTATAAATTTAAATTTTTCTTTCATATTCACTTTATTCTTAATTGATAACATTCATATGTAATTACAGGATGAAACAAATTTAAATAGATGCAAATTCAACAAACCAGAAGCTCAGAACGGGCAAGCAGTGCAGTAGCGTGACTCGTGTTGACCTAGTACTGACTGGAGATTCTTATGAGCACAGCTCATACTAGTCAACACTTCCATGGGCACAACCTCGTGTTGATCAGTCCTGTTCTCAATTGTTCAACACAACCGTTGTGTCACTCAAACACGACCTCTTATTGAACTACTACAACTCTGAATCAACCTGCAATCAACTTGTTTTTCATTTCTTATACTTAAAAAATTCTTCAAAACAACTAAATGAACACTTCATATATCAACGATTGATATCAAACATCATATATCAACCATATATACATCATAGTCAGCATCTATCAGTCAGTTCATATTGTATGAACTCATCCATATAACATCATCACAAAACTAGATCAAACATACTAACACATCAAAATAGCATATGAACATGCAAAATGAGACTGATCAAACTCCTAATGGCATCGATAGAAGAGAGAATGGATCGGGTAACAGCTGTCCAAATTGATCGCTAACACAAATTGACTCTAACGCAGACGCCTATCTCTTTCAGTAGCTGTATCTGAAATTAAAAGTCGTAGTTCCGTGAGTTGCGGGCTCAGTGAGTAATCTTTAGTTCATTTGCCAACATATATCAAACCACATAAATATTGTTTCCTACAACTAATTATAAGACTATTACTGATTGGTCGTTTGTCTTTTCTTAACATCATATATAATCATATCCATATCGTGAACGTTATCAAAACATTCAATTCTTCATAAAGTTATATTCAATTTTGTAATTCTTAAAGATTACCTTTATAAATTCTCGAATTGACTTAGATATCGATATCCAGCTTACTCCTAGGATTCGATTCGTTGTTTTTACGAGTTATTCACCCCACAAATCTCTCTTTTCTCTCTAATCTCTCTCAATCTCGCTCTTAGCCCTCTCTCTCGTTTTCTCTCTCTTAATTGATACAAATGAGAACTCTGTTTTGATTAATTACTATTCTATTAATAAGCACGGTCGCATCGACCTAGCACACCTCATGCTATTATCTACTTGCCAGCTCATGCTTCAATTTCCAACTTTCTTGTATGATGTACACCTCAGCACGACCAATTCATTGATCAGCACAACTTGTGCTATCAACACGCCCATCGTGTTGTTCTACACACCCATCGTGTTGACATTTTCTTTTTCCAAAAAGTTTGATCGTGCTCTACCTTAGCATGGTTGTGCTCATTAAATTTCCAGTGAGCACGCCCCTCATGTCTGCAGACTGCAACTTAGAGTTTTCTGTAGTTTTCTGCATAACTACCTTTCTACTTTCTGTAGTACTATCCTATCTTACTGTTTAACATTTCTTACTGTATATTATGTTCATTTAACCTTACTTTCATTAATCATTTAGTAGTTATGGGAATTTAGGCTACGAATGTTACAATTTCAGTTATGCAATTTGCACTTTTTGAATACAAAAAATAAATCAAAATAAAAAATATCATTTTAACTTTTTTTATGATTGATCGATTAATCAAATGTATAAATTTAGTACTTTTGATTGATTTTGTGTTGTTTAATTAGCAATAGCAAAAAACATACCCTAATGTTTGTAATTGTTGAATGTATTTGTTGTTATCCTGGGCGAATAATTGTTTGTTTCGTACAAATGGATTTTTTTGTTCTTCTATTTTTGTTTCATGGATTCAAAATCTGTAATTTTTTGTTGTTGATTTTATATGTTAGAGAACATATTTTGAAGAGTAATTTTTTAAAATTTGTTTCCGGGTCATTTATGCATGATTTTACATGGTGTGGATGGCGGCTTTTCTATATTTAGTTTTTCTTAAATTTAGGAGTAGTTAATGGTGATTTGAATTTTTTATTTAGTGTGATTATCTTTTGTTGATGTAGTTTTCACTTTGTATAAAGATGAATTGCCATATCATAAGCCTTCTTCCTTGAAATAAACAAAACAAATAGGAAACCAAACCAAAGCCCTACATTATTTCATTTTATTGCATTTTAATTGTGTGCATATGTGTGTTCATATGGTAACAATGGAAAAAAACAATGAAAACAAATCATAAAGTATTTTATAAAGGGCATGTTAATTGACAAGGTAGGCGTGTCAATTGAACATGACTATGTAAGTGCAAAACACATGGGTGTGTACGATGTTGGGCTTGGAACTCACCAGGAGGCATGATGGATATGAATGGAGGATCGGGAGCTAGGACATGGGGCGTGGTGAATTACACGGTTGGCGTGAAAAAGACCACATATCGTGTAATTTTACAACACGATTATGTTAAGCCCCAGAACAGAAAAATAAGAAAAGTATAAATGTTAAACCTTTCCTTTTCATTTGTAAATTGACCTAAACATCTCTAAACCATTAAATAACGCCCCTAAATTTTCCTCTCTAAATGATGTGTTTATGTATATGTTTTGATAAGTGTGAAGATTGTTATGATGAAAATAGAATCTGAAGGAATTTGAGACATGTATTTAATGTACTAGAAGGCCTTACTAACTTGTATTACTTGTAGAGTAAATTACGCTAGTCAACAACATGACTTACTAATTTTACTAATGAGTGTTATTCTTTTATCAAGACAAATACTATGGATAACTTACTTTATTGAAACATAACATACATTACATGTTAGTGTGTTTGATAATGTATGTTATTCACATGAACACACATTATCTGCTCAGATTGACATTTCAGTGACACGCCAAAGTATTTAAAAACGAGTCTTTTTTAGGGTGTGTCATTCTAATCATTGAAAACACAATTAACCACCCTAAAAACACCTATCCACAGCCCCCAGACATAACATCAAATCATCAAAGGAACTTTACACATCTTTACCATTAGAGTCAAGGTAGTACCCCATAAACCTCAAGTATTATTTAACACTTTGATGTGAATGATGAAAATGAAAATATAGAATTTTTGGAATTTGAATATTTGATTTAGATATTGGTAGGATGATTGGATTTTGAGTGGAATAAGAAAAACTATTTTGAGTAGAAATGTATGACTATGAGAGATGAAATGATTGAAAATGGATGGATTTTGGATCAAAGAGAGGAGGATTATGGTGATGTGATTATAGCCACCACCTAAATAAGAAAGTAATAACTTTTAGGTATTTTTAGATGAAAGGAACCTAATACAATGAAAGTTTAGGGAGGATTATCGGTTGGGTAATGTTTTAGTTAGTTTTGACTTAGAAAGGTAGAGTCTTGAATTAAATTAAAATAAATGATAATGTAGTGTTTGATAATTGATGTAGAGAGTAGGAGAGAAAAGTGTTGGTATTATAGTAGGAAGAAAACTAAGAAAATAATATAGGGAATTAAGAAAAGAAGAAAATGGTTAAGAGGACTAAGGAATTTAAAATTTTTAGATAAAAAGAATTAACTATTTGTGTGTTTGATCGATGATAAATTGTATGTGTATGAAATATTACTAGGAATCGAGAACAAAGTAGAATTGGAGCATTGCTGAAGAGGTGCACTGAGCATGAATTTTGAGGTAAGTCTATACACAACGCTTGCCTAACCATGTATCGTTAGGGGTGTAGTTAAATCGAGCAGAGCTCGATTTCTTACCATCCACACTCGGCTCAATTAAGTGAAGCTCAACCTCGAATCTTATTGAGCCTTAATTTGTGTTCAAGCTCGACTCAGCAAGTTCTATAGTTCGCGAGCTACTCGAGCTCGGCTCTTTTAAATACATTTTTTTGTTTACAACTTTTTATGTTCAGGCTTAATTCAATACTTGACTTGTTTGAGACTCATTTTGGCTTGGTTAGAATGTTTGATAGTCGAAGATCGACTTGAAGGGTCAAAACTCAACTTGTTCAAGCTCGTTTAAAGCTTGATTACCAGTTAGAAAATATAAAAAAATACATGTTTTTGACAAATTGATCGATTCATTTATTCGACGTCAAATGAAAAAAACACACAACAGTTTAGAGCAACTAAAAACATCATAAATATTCTTACAAATAACAAATACACATAATAGTTTGCAAATCCATAAGAAGTCATATGTATAAAATTAAAACATAACATTAATAACACTACAAAAAAGTGACATTTTGAGGTGATTTTCTTAGGATGGTTTTAGAAAGTGTCCCTACTTATTTAGATAATATAATTATATAGGACAAATGAAAAAACTGCCTCTTTGTTACAAATAAATCACCCAAAAGAAAAAAATGTCATTTATCATATTAATTTCAACATAAAAAGCACTTTACTAAAAAAATATACTTAAAAATATTAGAAGCGAGAAAGAAGTATATTTTATTAGAAGTATTTAAATATTTTAAATAAAATTTTCAAACATGTGAAATTAAAACAAAGAAAATACCAACAAAACTTTTTTTCCTCGAACCGCTCCTTAATAATTGAAACATACCCTCTTACTTCTCACTTATCACTTACACCAATCAACTCCTCAATCACATAATCTTTTTTCAATACACACCCACACCATCATCTTTCTCCCAACACTGCACATTAATGCTTTTTTCTCTACACTCTTTTTCTCCTTAAATATGGTTGCATCCCACCTTCTCCGAAAGCTCCATCTCTCCACACACACTTCTGTCAACATTGTGCCCTCCATAAAGAAAAACTCCTCCATCTGTCGTAACTCTTATCCCCAGACTGTTACATTAAAATTTTAAGGTGAAAACCCATGTTTCTCTCTCCTTTGTCCCCTCTTTATATCTTTTCTTTCAGTTTTCATCCTTGTCGATTGGATTCTTCTTCTTCATGCAGGTTGCTTTTTGGTTCTGGCAGAATCGAACCTTTTTCCCTCGATTCCAGTTTGGGTTTCATATTAAGCATCAAAATTTCAATGTTATATTTTTCTAATTGATGATGATTTCACAGTATATGAGCACATATTATAAATTATGAATATTATGAAAAATTTAATCAAAATTTTTAATTTTTAGTAATTGGTCACGCAAGTATTGAAGATAGTAAAAATTGTTTTTTATTAAACACCCATTTTATATTTAAATATTAATATTAGTAAATGGTGTTCAAAATCAGAACTCTTTTTATTGGGACTCTTATTATTGGGGCGATTTCTAAAACTGTCTAAATTTTTCTGTGAAAAAATGTTTAAAATTGCCCTAACTAATATATCAAAACCGCCCTTAAGATACATTATATGGACAGTTAAGTACCGCTTCTAAAAATTTTGAATCAAATTTAACCAATGACACTTATATTAGGGACACACAAAAACTGCCCCAACAAAATTTAATTGAAGCATTTTAAACCATCCCAAAAAGGTCATATTAAGGTGCTTCTAGCCGTCCAAAAAACAAACGTTCCTATGAAATACTTTCCCCACCCACTACAAAAAGAGTGTCATTAGTGGCGGCCATTTTCCATGACTGAATATTAATTTTCTGTCACTAAATTTTAGTAGTTATGAAATTAGTGAAAGAATTAGGTTGTCGCAAGAAATCCTGATCCTAATTCCAATTAGTGACTGAGTCTGTCACTAATTTGTGACGAAACATCATCCATTGTTAATTTCGTCGCTATTTGGGGAAGGAAATTTCCGTCATTAAATGAGGACGGATTTAGTGACAGAAATTTTCATCACCAAAATGAGATGAATTTAGTGTCGGAAATTTTCGTCACTAATATTAGTGATGGCAGTTTTCGTTACTAAATAGAGACGAATTTAGTTATGGAAATTTTCGTTGTTAAATTAGTGACAATTTTAGTAACTGATGTTTTGGTCTTTAAATTTGTGACGAAATCAACGACTATATTTTCTCTCATTAAATCAGCAACGGAATCAGTTATTAAAATTTTCGTTGTTAAATTAATGACAAAAATTGTATCTAAAATGTACAAAGCCAAATTTCTTGTCGTTATCATTCTGAATTCTGTTTTAATAAAACAATATTTAGACAATTAATTGATAAAATCCATTTATTAGTATTTTTATGTCGATAAAAGTTGAAAAGTATTAATAGAGAAGACAAAAAATATAAATAATATTATATTTAATAAAACCCTCAAAAATAATAATAATTAAAAAATAAATATAATAAAAATTAATATTGCAAATGTAATCAAAATGTAAAAAAGATTTTAAAAAATCACGCAAAATTTGTGGCATCATCTGAGGACTGGTCATCTATTTCTGACGGATCAACAGGCTGAGCGGGGCGGCGGTGTCACTGAGTACGGTAATTGACCACCAAATAATTGGGTTATTAAAGTCATGGATTTCTCCAAATCTGATCGAAGGGTCATTATTTGCTCTTTGTTCTTAACATTAATCTCATTATTGCGGTTGTTCCTCATTCAGACGAGTGATTTCTTCAATCTCACGTTGGTAAGTTCCATTTGATTTATCGCAGTTGTGCGTTTCACTGAACTAGCTTGAAGATGCTTATACAAGGCGTGCTGCTCCGTTCCATACCCATAAACACGACCCTTACGTAGTCCTCCAGATGCTTATAGGAAAGCAGATAATTGTTGTTCATTTGTGGGCTCAACTGGTTGTATAGAATCTAAGTCAGAATCAGGCTACGCATGTTTTTCAATGATTTGGTGATATCGTCCTGGAAAGATAAAAATTATAGAACACAATTGAAACATAACTAAAAAAATGTAAAAGCCAGGCAATTGTTAGAGTTTGCATAATGCCATTGGCACCTATGATATAGCTTTCTAATATTTTTAAGGTTGTGATCACAATTAAAAGGTAAATGCAATAAGAAAAAAGAAAATATGTACATGACAATTTCGAGATCGGTCGTCAACAAAGGTTCTTTTAGGTAACTTTTTCCTCAAATGTACGTGTTCAAAAAACTCGTCTATTCGTAGCTCACGATTCAATTATTTCTACTCATGTCAAAGTCTAAGATAAGTCATGCATGCTATTAAACAAACATTTGAAATTAAAATATTTTAACTTAGTCACAAAAAATATGATTAATTGAGAAGTTGATACTTACAAGGTGCCACTTATGCTCACTATGTGAAATGGAACCGCAGTATTAAGGGAAGGAGTGGCATTGCGATTTCGTTGGTTTTGAATGGATTTATTCACATACTCTTAGTTGGCTCAATGTCATTGCCATTCATTCCATGAATTTTGATCAAGATAGTGAGGTTTATTTTTGCTATGTCGTACGAAGTATGTGAAGCTCCTATATCTTTCCTTACTTTCGCACGATAAATATTCTTAACAAGCGCATTAACAGCAGAATGCCAAACACATTGTTTCTGTCATTGTTGTTTTGAAGAAAATACAAATATTAATAATAATAGTAAATATAAATGAACAAAAATGAAATTATTCCTTAAATTCTCTCCAGTAAACAATTCTTTTTTCTTTAGATGTGTGCCTCCAATCATGCCCAACTTTATCAATGCCATTGCAGAACAACTTCCATATTTGTCTGCTCATCTTATATGATTTTTCTACACGTCTAATCATATTAAAAATTGATAATTTTTAATATAGAAAATATGAATATGAAAAATGATACACAAAAGGGATATTCTTACCCATCTTGTTCATATAGTAATAAGCAATCTTGCTCGTGTCACTTAAACGTAGTTGGGTATTCAATTGAAGAACATGACGCCGCAAAAGTGTTGGCAATGTTTGTTTCCTGAGAGTTTGAACTTGATGAGCTAGCAATATTGCTTGTTTAATCAAAAAAGTGTAGTAGTGTTAGGATGGAATCAATGTTTTCTGGATCATTCATGTCGTTATCATCTAAAGATTCATAGCCCAAACTTTGCATCTCATTCACATTAATATTGATCGGTTCACTGTTTTTGCCAATATTAATTTGAGGAGTGACTTCGTCTCCATTTGCTTGAAAGCTCTACATTCATTAGCACTTGCTCGTTCATTAACACTCGGCGTTTTACCTGTATTAGTACCAAACTTACGTAATCTACTACGTCTCATCTAAAAATATTGCAACTATAATTTTTTTAGACGACTATTGAAATAACACTTAATAAAATTCAAACAAGCTCAGTAGTACAATATGTATAGAAACAAGCAAAACGATTAATGGTACTATAAATTTCACAGTAAAAAAAGAAATAAAATCCAACAAGCATTATTACACATATCTGATTATAAGTGTTGGATGATTAATATTCATCCAAGAGTTATTATTTACACATAAGAGCAATGTTATTGTTTAGTATCGATTAAGTCAGTAGGAATATTAATTCTTAAACTGCCAGATTCCTATTTAGTGTAGTCAATCAGTTTACGATAAAATTTATGATTTCAAAGAAATTAAACTCACAAACAAGAATACATATAAGCACTCAACACCAAACAAGAAAAATAAAACCTAACATGTTTATAGAAAAAAAATAAATTTCAAATTACAATTATAAAGAATAAACAAAGAAAAGGGGAATAGTAAACAAACGTGTAGATAGAAAGAAATTGAGAACGACTTGAAAAAGGTTAAGTTGGATGTGCGTGAAAGGCTTAATGGGTTGAGGTTGGGCAGGAGATTGAATTAGAATTTAGTGAGAATATAATGAAAGAGTTAAAGAGAGATGAGTGTGCAATTCTGATCAAAAGTAACTGAGTTTTAGAAGGACAATGTCAAACGTGCATGATATGTGAATTCGGTTATGTTGAAATTTTTTTCCGTTATACGATTTTGACTAATTCTAACTTTTTTTAATGAATTGAGTAGTTCTTACTTGATAATACAGGTCATTGGTATTTTGCTGTCCCACTTTTTTTATACCCAATTATAAACACAAGTCCTTAACTAATACAACTGGAAATGAGAATCATTTTTCTCACTTTTCATGCTACGAGCGGTTGGTTTTTCTCACTTGTCAACAAGTTCATTGAATCTTGTTTGTAAGTGGAACAAATAAACAAAGCAGTGTTATTATCACGTTCTTCCATATAAGTAACAACCATGTCTGAATTATGTAGTTAGCCAACATCTTAATCTGCATCAATATCAATATAATGACCACAAGAATCATCTTCTTGAAAGGCTTGCACTTCCTCACACTCATTATCAACACCTTCAAACTTATGAATAAGATGTCTTGATTTTATCTTACATACTGCCCCACCAATCAGACTTATGTCGGCAAAAGTTAGGATATTCTACAAAATAAACCTGTGTTGCTTGCATTGCCAAAATAAATGGATCATATGTCCCCAATCTTCTCTCATGTTGATGTCAACAAGCCTGTACTTTTTATGAATTTTGGTCTCAATGTTCATTCTTCTGTCGAACCATTCACACTTGAACAAGACAGTTCTTTTAATTGGCAAGCCCACATACTCTACCTCAATAATTTCTTCTAACAGGCCATAATAATCATTTTCAAATTTTGAATAATTTTGACCTCTAACACAAACACCATAATTTGATGTGGTTTTGTGCCTACCATGTGATTTTGTGTGAAATTTGAATCCGTTTACAAAGTAAGCTGGATAAGAAGTGACACTACATAATGGACCTTATGCCAAATCTAAGATGTATGGATTGTTAACAAGAATAGAAGACATTGCCTAAAAAATTCAATTACTATTATTACATAAATAATGACATAAAATAATTTCTATTGAAACATTACGATATTACTTATATTGGAACCATGAAGTGAAGCACTTATCTAAGCAATTTGAAACTTCATCATCAGTAATGTTGGGATTGAGAGGAGGCAATACTTGGTCAATATACATCCTATGTGAACAAATTAGTTAGCACTCCCACTAGAGCATTATCATTGTAAACGAACTAAAATTTTTTAAAAATACCTCAAATATGGTTCAACCTCTTTGCAATTTAAAAGGATATATGTGTGCGCTGTATGAATTTCTTTATCTTTAATAAATCTACTTTTAGATCGACTATATGCATGCTTAGGATGTGTAAAAATTGATAAGTTACTCTCATCTTTGGACACTTCACCGCCATCTTCATTTTGAGGTACATTTTTTTGCTTTGTTAGAACATGTGATTCAAAATAGTACAAACAAAATGTAGAAACTTCTTCAAGTAAATAAGCATTACACATAGATCCTTCAACTCTTACTTTATTCTTAACGTTTCCTCTTCAGGTGTCTTAGCAGTCTACAAAAAAATTTCATGTTATATAATATAAGAAAACAATATTTATCTAATATTTGTTAAAAGATGTTAAACATAATATAAAATTAATAACAAAATGTAGAATTAATTACCTCTCAAAGGGATACATCCATCGATATTGAACAAAGCTACATAACCTTGCATCCAAAGGCAAATGAATAGGAAGTTGTTCCATAGAGTCAAAAAACTCGGTGGAAATATAAGCTCCAATATGCATATAATATTTGGAATTTCTTGCTCTAACATTTGCACTACACTTTCCCGTAGTTCTGAGCATGACACCTTGAAGAACAAACTCAATTCTATAAATGGATCCCATATTTTATGGTCAAAAATTCTCGAAATGCAATTGGTAATAACCTTTGCATGAATACATGACAATCATGACTTTTCATCCCAAATAATTTATATTTTCTCATGTCCACACACCTCCTAAGATTTGATACAAAACCATTAGGAAATCGTAATCCTTTAGCCATTCACATATCGCTTTCTTTTGTGCCTTATTTAATATATACCTTGCTTTATTATACAACCCTCTACTTATGTTTGGCTCTAAAGATGGTCGATCACAAATAGTAGCCAAATCTTTTCTACTTTTAAAATTATCTTTTGATTTTCCTTCAATATCCATTAATGTATTGAATACATTTTCGAACACATTTTTTCAATGTGCATTACGTCAAGGTTATGTCTAATGAGCAAAGTCTCTCAATACGATAAATCTCAAAAAATACTACGCTTTTTTCATCCAAATTTTTACAATTCTATAAATTATGTGTTTCGCCTCTAGTCTCTATAATTCTTTTCAAACCAATATCTTCAATTTTCCTCAAAATTTCAGATTCAAACATGAGGGGTGGCGGTTGTGTTTTCACCACTTGACCACTTTTAAAATCTTTTCTATTGCTTCTAAATATATGCCTAGGAGGAAGAAACTTTCTGTGACAATCAAATGACAATCAAACCAACTAGTCTTCCTTCCATGAACTAGATAAATGGTGTCTGAATGCTCCATACAGTAAGGATGTAACATCCCGAAAAAATTTTCATATTAAAATAAATGTGAAAATATCAGTATTTAAAAGTATACGAAATGTTGACGTAAAGTTGACACGAAATAAATTAAGAAAAATCAGAAAATTCTGATAAATTGAAAGTACGCGCAGTGAAACAAAAGTACACGGTGTCGGCACGAACACGCGTAGTATAAGCCTAGCACGCGTACTTTGTACAAATAGACACGTTGTGGGAGCGAACACGCGTACTATATGGTTGACCATGCGTACTTTATGACCCCGCGTACTATGTTGTCGGTTTGAAAAAAATAATATAAGTTTTGATCATTCGGTGAAGGTTCATTTTAAACCTTTGAAAACCAGATTTCCTACAGAAAAGCTCCAAAAAAGCTAAGGGAAAGGGGAAACTGAGTTAGGGATTATCTTGAGTTCATTTCTTTCAAGAAATCAAGCTAAGGTAAGTTATGTAAGGTTTACATATGGTTGATTTTAAGTTTAGGATGAGTTTTGGCTTATTAAATGGTTGTTATAATTGTTGGAAATTTAAGAATAATGTTGATATTGATGTTGGAAGATTGGAAATGAGTTTGGTAATTGATTAGGATGAATTTATGTGAAAAAGT
>CANYCX011678149.1:0-12155 GCA_948193385.1 Breynia disticha f. nivosa | reverse complement strand
ACATACAGGTTCTAACCTGTCGGTTCATCGGAACTAGCCGAAAGGTGTCTCCCTACCCTTGGTATGTGGGTTAGCCCGACCCCTTTTCTAAAAATTTTAGAATAAAAAAAAAGTGTTGCTTCAGTGACCTTAAAAGCCACCACATGTAAGATTTTTTGCTAATATAATTTTGACAATATTTTGTATTTTTCGATGTCAGAAAACCAGATTAAACATGCATGAGAATTTTTTTTTAACTTGTAAATTATTTTCTTAAATTATTTTTAATCCTTAAACTAATTTTAAAAAAAATTGAATCTTCAATGTTGAGCTGTCTAAGCAAGAAATCGACAGAATAACGCGAGATTCGGTCGCAGACGATCAGTGACGGACGGAGGCCGGCGCCGGTGGTGGCTCGTGCCCCCACCAGCGCCGGAGGAACCCCCTATAATTGGGGGTTCCGTCCGTCGACTTGGAGGCTGTGCCCCCACACGGAATGGAGTGGTGGGGGCACCACGACTTGTTCCCGGGGCACCAGAGGGCGGCAGAGGACGGAGGAATGGTAAGCCGAATTGCCGGAGCTGGGGTGGAGCGGTAGATGATCGAAGGTGCAAGGAAGAAATGGAGATGGGCCGGTGGTGCTGCTAGGGGCAAAGGAAAGAGTCAAGAAACATGAACACTGTCTTATTAGCTAATATTAGGGAAATTTTAATTTTTTTTTAATCCAGGGGTTGAAACGACGTAGTTTCACCCCTGGAATATTAACTTTTTTTTTAAAAAAAAAAACAAAGGGCCCAAACGACGTCATTTTGGACCCTTTGTTTAAAAAATCAAAAGCTCCATCGAGGAGCTAAGCTTCCAGCAACCAATTTTCAATTTCAGAACAAAACCAAGCCACTGAAGGCAGCAACTGAACTCCATCTTCTTTCCAGCTTCAAGCACCTTCAGTTCGACACCAGTTCACCGCCAATCAAGCATTCCGGCGAGGGTGTGTCAGTGTGGATTGCAGCAGAGACTTGGGGAAGCAAAGGTAATTTTTTATTTGTAAAAATTAGGGTTAAATGTGTATTTTGAGATAATTGTTAGATATAAAATTTTTATAATCAAAATTATTAAATGTTTTATATATGATTTTGTGAATTACTTGTTAAGATTGACATATGTTTGGAGTATGTTTGATCTTGCAATATTCATTTAGTTCATGAGCTCTCATTGAGACATTTTAACAAACAAATAATAGGTATAACACATTTATGTGTAAATAAGAAAAATTAATTAGGAATTAGTTTAATTGATATTATGAATTGTTTTTTTTGTGATAATAGAATTTATTGCCACCGTTGCAACGAAAAAACTAGTGTTTGTATGATGTAAAACTAATACTTTGTAATTGAGTATTTTTCAATTATTATTATATCTAACATTTTTGTCGATTACTCGGTGCCCCTATGAAAAATTCCTGGGTACGTCCCTGTTGTGGAGGATGAGAGGTATTATTTTGGTTTGCAATGCAAAGAGGACAAAATGATGGGTCTGTGGTCTACAAATATGCAAAAGCAAAAGATGAAACCCAACTCAATTGCCTTTTGACCCATAAAAAGTTTTTGACAATCAATGAAACATATACATACTTCATCTTTATTTATTCTTTTGTAATGAATACTAATCCTTCCACTCATTCGTTTACTTAACCAACTTTGTTTCAGATTAAAAATTAAACAGTTTTGTTTACTCATGCATCTTTCGCAATAGATATTCCCATACTGATTGAACAAGAAATTTTTATAATGAAGAGGAAAATATAAGAAGACACAATAAGAGAGACGATTTTACAGAATACTTACGATAAATATGTGTCTTGAAAATAAAAGAATTATCTGAATCAAATCATAAACTTGTGGAGAGACATGTAATGTAAATCTTTGTATCAATGGAAAGACACACTGTACCTGGTTCTGGGATATTGTTGAATTGATCAAAGCTATGCAAATCTTAAAGAATGTATATGGAATGGAGACTTTTTGACAAAAATAAAAAAGAAGGGTATTTTACATAATGGAGTCTATATGTTAGCTCCAACATCTCCAATCATCATGTCTTTTTCTCTTTGCAGCAGCTTTTATACAATGGGGTTCTGAAAGTAACAGTGGCCATAGAAGTTTGAATCATCATTATTCCGTAGAATCAGATATTTATATAACTGGTTGGATCTTGGCATGCCTATTTCACATGAATAAACAACAAGAATGAGCAAAAATAACGTAAAAATAATAAATATGACAATTATTCGAAAACGCATCAAATATATAATAAATGATCAAACCAAACATCCTCTTAGCACAGTGTTTTACTTAATCAACAAAAACGAAGTAAGATTAAACAGTAAGCAAAAATGGAATTATACAGATTATAAGTTAAGCAAAATTGAGATTAAAATATGAAAAATTCCTTATCGAGTGGATCCCAAGACATCACATGATTACATCCAAATGTGACAGCACCATTTTTTGCAAAGTAATTATCAGTATCATAAGGATGGAGTTATTAATTTAGAGATTTGCTTTGAACCTCTGATCATGATATTTTCTGAATAATGGCAGGCCAGACATGTGACAATCAAATTAATGCTATAAATTCTACCTCACATTCAACCGCAAAAACATTATGATTACTACCAATCTATTTTGAATTTGTAAGTATTTTCGTCTTTTCCAACTTTTCCTCAAATCACGATTTTTAGGACATATTCAATTACATAAATGTGCTAAACAAAATTCTTTGTAGTTTAGTGTATGAAGACATATGCATTGTTATGTAATGAATATTTATAACATGTAAATTGTCAAAAATATTTTCATTTCTAGAATTTCAATGCAAGAAGTTATTAAAAGTGGATTTAAGGATATGTTAGTCAATATTTATCACTTATTTACAAAAATATTATGACACAAATATTCATGACATAATAATTTATCGTGTCTATTAGTATATTGGTTTTGCATAAGTGTGTAAAAAAGACAAACAAAAAAGATAAAATATTTCGAAATTAATTATCATTTCATATAACAACAGTATATATGTGAACGGGTCGAGTATCCACGGATACCCTATTATACGGTACCCACTTTCGTCCCAAACAACGGTACACGTTTGAGTATTAGATCAGTTCAACAACTTCCAAGTTGAATCAGTTACATGGTTCTTTTTTAACTTGAAGAGGGGTGTGTAGAGGATCAATATTAGTGTATGATTAGTGTGTAAGCGTGATTAATAATAATTTTCTTAAAAAATAACATAACATGCATTGATTTGCAAAAATTGTTTCATTTAAAAAAGCAAGATAAAAAAATAATGTAGTGTCTATGTCATTTTATGTGAAATACTTTTCTTTTCACCAAATCCTTCCAAATAAAAAGGAGAGAGAAAAAAAAAGAAGAAATAATAATAAAAGATATAAATCCTTCCTTTCACTTTATTTTAATAAACTAAACACAATTTTAAAATAAAAGAGTGAAAAAATTCCTTCCATACTATTTCCTTCTTCACATATTCTAAAAGAAGATGTCATTTTTAATACCAGAATTGTCTTTATTGAGAACCTTTCTTGTTTTATCAAATTTTAAAAATTACATCAAATTAAAACTCTTTTTACAGAACAAATCAAAGATTTAGATTTATTTTTTATCGTATTTAACAGTTACAATTGTTTATTTCATTGTATCTCAACTTATAGGACTCATATATAGTACATACAAAGGACTATTAATTGCCATTGACCGTATGAAACAAAGGTTTGCCTCATACATAGGACTATTAACGGTGACAGCACGAAAGAAGAATCTCACTCGGTTGTTCATAGGACTATTAATTGCCATTGACCATATGAAACAAATGTGATCACAAGAACGTATTTTTCTTACCAAAAACCCAGCAACTCACACTAAAAAGGGATGAATTAAATGAGAGTTCCTTAATAAAGTTATGGAGAAATAAATGAAACTTTGATTCAAACAAAAAGAAGAAGAAATAAATAAGAAAAACACCCTTCAAAATGCATGAAAAGCAGCTACTTACTTTGAAATTTGAAAACCATTCTCTCTCTAAATCAATGCCTGCCAAAGCAAAAGAGAAATGTAATAAAGAAATGAAGCAAAAAAGCAAAGAAAAGAATCACATTTTTGCCAACCCATCTTTCTTTCTGTCACAAAAACTCATTTCTAAACCCAAAAACACATATCAAACCTTCAACTCTCCTTCTTCTTCTTCTTCCACAAATGAAACTTCCTTCTCTGTCTCCTTCTCCTCTCTCTCACTCTCTCTCGTCATCTTTCTTTGTTCATGCAAGATCCAAAGAACTTAAACTCAAGGTATTCCCCACTTCCCTCTCTTATTCTTTAACTTGTTAAACTTTCACATCACAACACACAATAACTTTGGTAGTTGGTGCTACATTGTTTGTTGCTATATGTTCATATATGTTCGTTAACTAACTTATTGAATTTACAATGTTGGATTTTTTAAAGTAGTATAACTATATGCTTAGCAAGATTCGAATTCTTGGCATTTTGAAGCTCAAAATCCAGCAGCAATAAGCTGTAAAGCTAATTGGTAGCAATTTTTTTAGGTGAACAACAATCTTTTTAGGTGAACAACACTGTGGTCTCTCGAGTCGATTTAGTCTGCCAAACCATAAGATCCATATAGACATCATTAGCTGAATTCTGAACTAGAAATTGTCGATGGCAAATTTTAGGCCCTACTGTCCTAGTGATCTGATTAAGCATGTCCTCCCTTAAATGTAGCACTTACCATGATCAACTATATCCTGTAGTTATTAGCAAAATCTTAGTGATGAAATGATCTGACGGAAAAACAAATAATTGGAATTTTTTTTTCATGTAATTTGAATGACATGAAAACGACAATGTGAAGATTATGAATTATCCAAATGGACTACTTAGTACTTACGAAACATTTGGTCTATGTTCAAATAAGAACAAATTATGTAGTCAAAAGGCCGGATTTTGCTTTAAAAAATTGACCGTATTAATTAAATTAAAGCCAAATCATATTTACTTGACCAAGTCTAGCACTTTTTTTGGTTCTAACTTCTAAATATTGCTTAAACCAAGTATTGGGTTTAGTTCAGATTGCCAGCCACCTTGTTATTTGGAATATTAGTGGCCAAGCTCAAAATATGGATTAGATGAAGATTTTCGTCACTTAAAGTGATTAAGCTGCATTAGTTACACTCTGTGAAGATTCTCTCTTTCTTGTTGCAAAAAAATGCATGTAGAGAAGCAAATCCATAGAGAAATAATGCAAGTTGTTCGATTTTTGCGGTCTAGGAAACGTTGGTATCAGAAAGCAATAGAGATGGCAACACAATGGAAAACGATTTCCAAGCCATCATCGGTCGAAATTTCCAACAAAAATGCTAAATTGTGGAAACCATCTGCTAAATCTTCCGACTTTTCAGCAGCGAATAATGTGACGCTGTGGAAAACCGTCACCAAATCTACACCAGAAATTCCACCACCAAATCATAATAGGGGAAAGCTAAGGAAATGCAGCTCCCTTAGGGTTGCCACATCGTTCACACGGGTATGTCTCTGCGCTCCAATCTCATCGTACAATGAGGTTTTCCGGGCCGATGTTCAGCCGAGAAGAAGCTACAGTTACCCTCGAACGAAGCAGTTTCCGACGCCACAAGAGAAAATGCTTAACGTACCTAGGGTTAGCATCGAAGGGCGAAGAGTATTTCGAGGGAAATCGTTGAGGGATGATGTTCTGATGAGGAGATTTGTGGTGGAAGAAGAAGCAATGATGCAAATTAGGAGAAGAAATCAAATGGAAGTAATTAGGAAGAGAAACTTGATGAGAAGAAAGAAGCTTGGACCAAGTCCTCTTAGTAGAATGGTGTTGGCAGAAGATGAAGAATGTTAAGCTAGAAACTTCTGCCTCCTTAATTTTTCCCCTCTAATTTTTCTACTATTTGTTTTGTCCATTTAATTTGGCCAAGTTCTGCATTGTATTTTGTATTAGCTCTTTCTGGTGGTAAAAAAATCTGTTACTAAAGATTCGAATTAGCAACTCAAGTCAACAAAATAAAGCTTAAACGGATCTGTAAGCTGAAGCTTGAAAAAATAATCTCTTACCTTAGGTTGTAGACAGCAACGTACTCAAGAAGAGGCCAATACGGACCCGTGCCCCACCGACTCCGGACAAAACTCTTTATAGTAGAAAGTTTTGTAAATTCGATTATGATGAGTGTTCTTATTGACTATCGTTAAATCTGTCAGTTAAAAGTTATAACCATTAACTAATCGGATTCCACGTTCTCAGTATAAAATTTTTCCTTGTTCTGTTGTCGTATTTACACTTAAATCAAATGTAGCCAAATCTACATAACATATCTAAACCAAACTCTATCTTGATCAAAAAGTTTTTTTTTTTTTGACACCATCTTGATCAAAAAGTTAAATACTCCAATCAGGCTAAATTAACATATTGATAGATTAAATGTAAAATCAAAATGAAATTTAGTCATGATATTACGTATCAATCCACCATAACTTACATTTGTCTGAGGGCCTAATAATATAAAAAGTTTTAGATTCTCTTCATTTTTGTTTTTATTTAGCCTATTTTGTAAGAAAAACAGGTAGCTCTTTCTGGTGTGGGTAGCAAGCAGGTCTTAAAAATTACAAGTGTTTTCTAAACTGAAAAAATTTTAGTGTTTATCCATTAAATTTAGATTTTACATAAATTTTATTTTTATTAATCCCTCTAATTATAAATTATTTGACCTCACATTCAATTTTATAATTAGAGGGACCATGAAAAGTAAAAAAAATCAATAATTTAATAAATTAAAACACAAATGAACTTTTAATTAATTTCAATTTTTATAATTAACAAACATAAAGACCCGATTTTGTTGACGGATTTAACGGTTGTGATTATCAAAACTGATGATGAGAGTGACACGTGTCTAATTATAATTGGATAATACATTTTTGTCTTAACCCATGTCGTCTCTTTAAATAAGGAAAAGTTGAAGGACCATTTAAGTTTTTTTACTTTTGAGAGTGAAGTGATGGGGTTCGATAACAGAGTGTTTATTCGGAGATATGAAGTTTGCTTACAGGCCACCCCAACACAAATAATTGCAACTTTAGGAAGTTGTTAGTTAACTTAATCACACTTTTCTCATATAACTAGGTTGTTTTTTACACCACTTCTACTTAACAAACACAAACTCTCCCTTCGTTTTGATTACCATTTACTCGCTTTAGTTGTGCTACTACGTAATTAGGTCTCACTTGGTTTAAATAAGTAGACTTTTCATAAAGTTTATTTTTTAAGAAGTTGTATTTTTTTGGGAATTAACTTTTCGTGAAGTAAAAATATATGTCGTTTGTTTCAAATTATAGTTCCCGTGAAGTGGAGGACATTTATTATTTTTTTATAAATTAATATTAATATTTACATAATTGTCCTCATTTAACATCAATAATCAATTAGATATTTTATGAGATAAATTCAAGGATAAAATATTAAATGTAGTTCAATTTTTCTAAAGAAATTTAACTTACCTAAATTTTGTAACATAAGTAACTTCTTTTAAATAAAAAAAATAAAGTGTTTAACATCTTGAAAAATGAATTAAAAAATACAACTAAGTAAGACAATTTTATACACTTATACAATTTCTCGTTTTCATTTCCTCGCAACCATATGAGTCCTTAGTATTAGTGTTCCTTTGTGCAACAAATTAATTAAAGAGAAAAAAATCTAAAGATCACACGAAAGCGACGGATCTTGAATTTTTCTAATTAATAAGACAAAAAATAATAAAAATAAAAAAGACGACACTAAATGCAATATTACAGAAAAAAATTGTTAACTTTTTGGTAATCGTATTATCTGGGAGTAATAGAATATTTGGATTTCAGTGGTTTTTAGAGCTCAAAATCCATAGCTATCAAAACTCATTACTATTTTTTTACAGCATTAATTGTCGGACTTTTTCTACCAAGTGTTAAAAAAAAAGAAGCTTATATTTACCAACAAAACAAAAAACACTACCAGGTTCATGCACTTGAACTCACATATGTCAGTTTGATTTAAAAAAAATGAGAGCAGCGGTCAGGTCAGTTTATCATTTGAGTGGACGACCACACATGTATACACGCTAACTTCAAATATTGAATGTTCTTCTACCATAATAATCATGTTAAACAGAAGATATCACAGATTAAATTTTCTCCTAAATAATAATTAATGGTGAACCAACATTTGAAACGCATAACATTAGTGCTCTCGTGTTTATCTACTTCGAAATGTGCTGTTTCCATTATATTTTTTTGTGTTGAATGGTCAATTTTGATCCATCTTTTGTTACCATAATCACCGCCATTGACTAACTTAAAGGAGTTAATCGGCCTAAACCATTAGTTGCTTCCCACTTTATCCAACCGTCTTAGTATTAGACACGCAGACAATTGGGGTAGAGGGGTCGTTTCTATTACCCGTTTGTTATGCCTTCTTTTATAGTTTCGTTTATTTTATGTGTATTTTTTATAGTATTATTTTTCTTATTTTGTCTCTTATTATATTATTTTTAATCGTATTTTAAAAATATTTCTAGATATATCACTGTTTAGCATTGTAAATAACTACAAATTGATTATGGCAGATGCCTTGCATTGGTAATGATGGCAGATGCCTAGTGTGGATTGAGAAGAAAGACTTTGGTGTAGGAAGCAATTAAAAGCATTATGTAATGTGTTGTGAATTTTGTGATGAAATTGAAAGAATGTCAATGTAAACTTCAGAAATTGAAAGAATTTTACATTAGTATTTAATAGCATTCTTGAAATGAAAATTCCTATACTATTATAAAGGAATTACGTAAAGCTAGAGTCCGATAATATATATGATTAGACAAAATCTGAATGGTATAAATTTAATTTTTTAAATATTTATATCGTAAATAATAGTATTTGATAAAAAAAATTACTATACAATTACGACTCATTAACTCAAATGATCACCTATGCATTACGTATTGTGGATTTGGCGAGTACACATGTATGGCTGCAATTACTACCACCTTGTTGAACAACTAGAGTTGACTTGAAGGCAATTAGTGAGACGTTGAGTTTTGAATTTGGACATGTTTTGTGATTCAATGGTGACAACTTTTGTTACCTTTAGTTATCAAATTAAATATTTAAAAGAAATTCTTCCGTTATATATTTGTGTATTCAACCTAGTTGATTTAACAAATGTGTAACATCGCTTGTTTATGAGTTTAATCTAGTTGATGACTTGATTCGACGTAGCAAATGAGATTAGACATTTAATTTCAAAAAAAAAATATTTAAAAGAAATTCGAACCATTTCACCTACGAATTTAATTAGAAGAAAAGAGTAGCCCCTTCAAGTCTATCTGGATTGATGTACAAGGCAGAGATGCAACTTCGAGACCTTGTCAGCTATTCGAAAAGGAAACCAAGGAGACACTATATATTAAAAATACGATAAAATAAACGGCACTATAAAAACAGACACAACAAAAGAACGGTTGTATCCCGTCCTGTTTTATTTCTGTCACTGACTTGAACCACTTGTTTTATTAGGTCGTACCGGAATTTATTAAAAATCTCACAGTAATTTTATTGTCTCTAATATATAATTCATATCTTTTTTTTTTCTTTTCTAGTTCATTCTAAATTATGTGTACTTATTATTTGTTATCTATAAAAAAAACTGTAATTGCTGTTGTGTTTAAAAACAAAATTATTGGTAGTGTACTAAATAATCAGAGAGAACTAATCATCGTTAGCAATCAGAAAAAGAAGATTCGAATCTCAACTAATGATTAAATTAGGGTTAATTAAGGTAGTCCTGCCTTTATTACCGGAATATTATAAGCAATGCCAATAATCAAATTAATTATATACTATTTGTTTAAAGATCGGGAATATAAAATGTGCAAGTGAACTCCTTCATAATTCCGTATATACTCATCTTGACTATTTTTTTTTATCTTCTCACCCGGTATCCGGTAGCCACATTAGACCCCGATTAATTCGGATTCGCTCCAGAAGGCAAATGGAGCTACCTCATGAGGGGCGTCTCCCAGGCTCGAACCCGCGTTGTGGGGAGCCAACCGGAGGTGGTTTGCCACTCCACCACACCCACGTGGGAACTCATCTTGAGTTTATAAAAACAAGAAGCGATTATGCAGACACTTGACAACATACCTACTCAGACGAATGAGTTATTTATGGAGTAATATTTCATGATTTATACAGAGTTAAAAGAAGATTGTACTCGTTCAAATTTATTTAAAGAAAATATCTGATGCCAAGGACTCTTAAGAAAGACATCTTCTTACAAAAATGGTATAGCTTATTTGTCAAAAAAAAATCTCACACACTATAAATTTTGAGTTTATGTTAATTGACAGTCTAAAGAGATTCTTGTTACACAGTTTGACACATGTTTTGAGACAAAAATCAGTTGACGGAGTGGAATTCGAACTTACTTGGTGAGACACATATGAAATATCAAGATCACAATGGAACTTTAATGCGGGGGTGAGTTGGTAGCCCAGATATTATAGCATTGATATCTCACGTGTGTGGAGAACAGGGTGTGAAATAATGGAAGCAACAAGTACAAATCAATAAATATATATCTGCACCATACCACTATCATGCTCACTGGTTCTTGCTTCAACTTTTCAGATGCACATCATATTCTGATTCTGTGGCTGATATTGCAAGAATTCTCACGTTTGTTTCAACACTATGTGCTGATTTCATTATTCATTATTATTTTTGAGAGAAATAAGTTACTCATAAGAAGATTGATGACTATATATCATATCTGAATTTCGTCATCCCTTATAATCTAAACGGAGATGCTTCCGAACCAAACAAATTATAAACCAAGATCCTTTTATCGAATTGATTATATAATTAAGCCGATTTCTATAAGAGCGCTTATAATACTATTCTGCACTGCATTCTACATCTGACATAAAATATTAATAATATATAGGTAGGTTAGATGATAATCAGAGAAAACTGAGGTAGAATAGTATCTAAACTCCAAGTATGTCCGGCATTGGGATGCCCCCAAGGGAATGTTGTACTTTTTTTTTTGGTGATAAGCTTATAACCTGTACATGTCTTGTGCCCACAGCTCCTTGTCATGATGCATAGGACCATAACACAACGCATATATGTGGCATCTCCTTTTCTTGCACTGTTGTGATGTCGGAAACATTGTCCCACGCCATGATCGAGAAAATAACGGCACGCTTCGAGGCCAATGAAACAAGGGAAGAAACCCTACGAGGTAAAACAAAATCAAACGACCTACTTTTGTCCGAATGAATACTATAAATAATATAGGTACGTTTCTTGAAGTTTAACCAATAAGGTCACCATTTAGATGTTGTCTTCTTCGAATTGGATGTGTTTTGCAATTTTAATGATTTATTTTATTTAGCTAAAACAGTTGTAATTTCTCTACTTTGGATTGATTTTATGTCTATATGAGCACATACAGTAGACCTTCTATCGTATGAGTCATTTTAATGTAGATTTTGTTCGAATTATGGACTCATAACATGTGTATTATATATATTAATGTATTTGGGCATGTGGACGTATATGCATTGTGGAAATTAATCGTATATTAATCACTATAATAAAGTCTAATTGTCCAATTAAAGTGATCTACTTAATACAATATGAGCATGTTATTTTATAGCAAGTGTGAGGTCATAATATAATATGTACGTGTAGAAACTTGTTGTATATGTTATTTTATGATGAGCATAATTAACAATTATACCAATTACATATAATGAGTTGTAGTACCTAATTGAACACACAAATAAGTGAACAGTCGTACCTTTTCATACGCGCCTTTTCACTTCTATAAAAGGAACCCATCTTTCTTTTATGGATAACTTGGCGTGTGAATCAATTAGAAGAACTGTACCCGAACCTTCGACAAATAAAGAATCATGAATTTCAAGTACGTTTTTGTTAACAATTTATTACTTTTTATGTCATTAAATTTTTGTGTAAATGCACGGTCTTGTTCTTACGAATTTAGTTTATAAGAATCTTAATTCTTACAAATTTATC
>CANYCX011678112.1:0-12363 GCA_948193385.1 Breynia disticha f. nivosa | reverse complement strand
TCACCTACGATCTGCACAACATTTAAAAAATCAAAAGAGGTGAGTTTACAAATATACTCAGTAAGTGATAATCAGATTGTAATAAAAAGATGTGCAGGGAAATTGAGCTGAGTATACATTTAAACCCTAATAAAATGATGTGCAGGGAAATTTTGTATCAGCACGGTGGTCGTGCTCATGAACATTGGGTCGTGCTTATGTACAATTTTCATCCAGTACGATGTGCCTCTTTGAACACATGTCGTGTTCAATTTCACTATTTCTAAGAAACACGAATCGTGCCGTGTTGAGCACGATGTCGTGCTCGTACACTTTTCTAGATAATCTAGCAGCACATTCCGTACTGGTTAGATTGGCCTCAAACACGATGGCATGCCGGTAAGCACGAAGGACTACTGAGCTTAAAAAATGCCTAAGTCATTCTGTTTCTTAAGAATTAGCACACAACAAGCTATCTTTTTAGTTTCATATTCATTCCAGGTATATCCTAAACCAATTCACACAGATTAAATACATTTATTTTAGCACACAACATTAGAATCCCAGATATGGTATGTAAAGCACTAAGCATCTAGCACAAAGCCATTTACATACCAATTCCATCTCATTCACACAGCAATTGGTTCACACAAAACATCAATATAGCACACAGCAATATCAAGATCACGCAGATCAATATCCACACAGGATAACACACAGTAATCACAAACCACACAGGTTCTATATCACACAGATATCTATAACATGGCATTATAATCATAATTAAGAATGGAAATGTATGCAATGCCAATGCAAATCCACACAGGATGTCCCCAGTTTTTGTCCACCATAGAACACAGTAGTGGAGTCCTCTATCGCATATAGTAGAGGAGTGGCACATAGCCTGAGCTAACAGCTCTGAGCATATACCTTGTAAATATAGACAGCAAAGAGCACGTCCAAGAGACACACAACACTTCATTTATCCACATAGGAATCATAGCCATACAGGCACCGTGTCACACAAGTGATATGCAACATATGTGAATGTATATGCAACATTCATATCAATAGCACACAACATTGCTCACACAGAGCACCTAACATAATCACACAGAGATAAAACACACAACAAACACATGATCGAGGTATAGAATTGTATCACACAGCTCAAAGCACAAAGCTTTACATACATAAGTTTGTATAGAACATTTCTTTTCTAGCTTTTAAAAATATTTATATTCTTATAAGTAAGAATTAATCTTATGAATGTAAATATTAAGCATAAACCCCTTACCTTGACGATATACGAAGTTGGCTCCGACTCAACTTCAATCCAAACACCGTACAAATCCTCCTGTACGAATTTAAACACATAAGGCTGTTAATTTACTAAATTCTTTACTGAATTCATCATTTTCAACAATCAATACAGCCCTAATATCCTAGCCTCACTTCCTCATAAGCTTACTACTAAGCTCAAACTTCTTTCTTTTCATTCTAATTAGGACTTTTATGATCCAACTCATCTATATACACTTCAACAAGTTCAAATCCATGAATTATAAGTTCTCCAATAGCCACTAAATTTTTAATCAATCTAATAAAAAATTCCAGCAAACTGAAACCTTGCATAATATAAAAGTAAGAACATCATCTTACCTTAGGATGATTCTCACCTCACATCTTGCAAGAATTGGGTTGTTATTGCTATAATACTTGCTCTACTTCTCCCTCTTATGAAATTAGGGTTTCCAGCTGCTTCTTTCCTCTATTTGCTTTGTTTTTGAATAATCAAAGCATTAGTCGGTTAGTTCTGGCTATTTCCAGTCAACACGCTCATGAGCACGGGTCGTGCCATTAGGTCGTGCCATGCATTCTCAGCACGTGATTCTGTTCAGTCATGAACAATCTTATTCTACAATAAATTCAACACAGGTCATGTTGATTTCCCAAAATTAATAACGAAGTCGTGCTCGTCGGCGCTCATGATAATAGGAACACCTAACCCAAGAAGGCCACCAACAATTATATTTTCACCTTAGATCTAGAGATTTTATGGAACCTTGAATATGGTCGAGCAATCAACTTCCCACAATTGATGCTTCACATGACGATGAGGAGCTCTCAACAACTACTAAAAGAACTTAAGGCCAATACTAGCAAAAAAGAGGACTACCCTTTAGATCTATCATCATGAGGATACTCAAGGAACATCGAGTCAACATAGAGGGTGAACCACATGTTTCATTTCCACACAATTGGAGGGTTACAATGAGGAAACTTAAGACCATAAAATTGGTTAAGAAGGATGAGAGGGGTTGGATTTATAGTCCACATGCTGCTAGTCTTCATCTCACATCAGTTGCACCAGGAGCTCAGTTTCACCGTGAGATTGTTACGCAACGCTCGAGTTCTTCTCAGATCAGTAACACACATTTGGGCAACATGGATGATGTGCTTCGTGAGATCAGATCAATGTGGGGATTGATTGGATAACTTCATACTAAAGTTGGCACACTTGAGAGGCTCTTGGAAAAGGTCTCTTCATGTGCAAAAATGGCAATAACATAGCTCATCCATAGTGTTGGAGTGTACCCTATGGCCGCACATCTCATTTGAGTTCATATTTGCATCTAGATTGTTGGTTGATTAATTGTGGATGTTTGTTTGAACTTATGCATATTTCTACTTGTGTTTAGATATTGTTATAATTTGTATGGATGTTATTTTTGCATAGTTGTTTTATAGATTATGACGTTTTATGACTTGAATGGTGATGGCTATGGATGTTTTATGTGTTATTTGGGTCTTGTTATGACTTAAGCTTTATGCTTGCTATGTTAAATTGTGGTTATGTTCCTTTTTTATGAATGAAAAAAAGGGAGAAGTCATACATAATTTAATTGATATTTTTAAGATGTTAATTGATATATTTTTTAGATGCCAAATTAATATATTTTTTAGATGCTTAAACTAAGGGGGAAATTTAAATAGATAAATGATGCATATTTTGAAAGGAGCCTTTTTATACATATGGTTTTTTTAGAAACTAAAACTTAAGATAAGGTTCAACCTTGATCATTCTTATCTTTCGCTTCATGTGTTTTCAAGCAATCTTTATCAAATTCATATATTTTTTGTCATTATTAAAAAAAGGGAGATTGTTAGACCAATGGTCTTTATGTTTTGATAATGAAAGAAAATAATGAACTTGATAAAAATTAATTCTAGGACTTAAGATAATTTATGTGTTGATGCATTTTGGAAAACCACTTTGGAAAGGAGTTTACTCAACTAAAACTTAGTTCTATTGACCAACGTTGACCATGAGCAATGTTGGTTGACCAACATTGTGTTTAGTTGACTAAGATGATCATTGTAGGCAAAAACTCAAGTGTAGTAGCTAGTTCTGGAAAAATGACAAGTTGGCCGATTAAAGTAAATGCTAGTCGACCAAATTTTGAGCCTACTTGAAGAAATCATGACAAAATCAGACTAGGCCTATTTCGCAATAATTGAATATCAAAATTTGAATGTTTGAATATGATGGGAAAATATTTAGTCAACCAAAAAAGATGTTTGCTAACTAAGTGAGGGACCAAGGAATTTTAGTTGACCAAAGTTGTAAGACCTAATTTTAGAAATCAATATTTTTGATAAATCTCATATTTAAAACGGATATTTAACAAAATAAAATATTAGAGGATGGAAAAAAGATAACACATGAATTTTCATTATAAACACTGACCCAACATTTTACAATCAAAATAGAGTTTTGTAGAAGTTGTAACAAGGTTTGAAAAACAGACCCAAAATGCATGTAAAATATGTACAAATATGTATAAGTACAAAATATCAAAAACTCAAAATCGGGAGCCAAAACCTCTGAAAACGTATCGTACAGCTCTAAGCCCACTGCGAATCACTGAGTCCAACAGCTATCTACGATCTGCACAACCACAATTAACATAGATACACGTGAGTATTTTTCAATACTCAGTAAGTGCTTTTACACACTTAACAAGGTAGTTAATGCATAAGTAATCATTTATTATTACGATTTAAGTACATTATTCAATAGGAATAACTTTCCTATTAATTATACTCAATTCTATGCTTAATTCTCTGTTTAAATTTTGTTCAATCTATTTTCCAGGTGGCACGGTCGTGCCGTGTTGAGCACGGGGGTTGTGCTCATCACTTTTCCCAGAACATTTCAGGCACGACTCGTGGTTCTTAACACGGCCTCAGCACTGATCAACACGAGGGTCGTGCTGATTCTCGAAAATGCACAATTCACTTTCATTTCCAAGGGAACAAAGCACAGTAAACATGCTCTTAAGGTTATTACTAAACCAAGGCATTGCCTATACGATATCTACAGTAAAATACAACAATTACCATTCCATAATAGTACATCCTAATTAAAACATGCTGGCAACCATGCCATACCACACATAATTGCTCATATGGTCAAACCATAGAACATATGCACATAAACACAAACATTTATGCATCAATAGTAACATTACCACATCAGCCATAAGCATTTCATCAAACTCAACTTCCAATATCATATGAATGCATTATGAAGTGTAAATGAAATGCCAATGCATAACACATGCGATATGCCCAAGGGTATTGCTTTTCTTTTCTCTTTTTCTATTCTTTTTCTTTTATTTTCTTTTTCTTTTCATTTTTCTCTCGGTCCCAAACCGGTATTGAACACAGTTCGTCATCGAGCCCAACTTGGAATATCATCGGTCCTAGACCAGCATCGAGATCTCTCTCGGAATCATCCTTAGGCCCAACTTAGGATATCATGGCCACGTGTCACACAGTGCTAATGCAACACATGAATTAATGCAATTCATACGGCCAATCTCAATCAAATCACATGAATACTTATGCTTTCATACTCATAGTTCATAAGAATATAGGAAAGATCAATATCATTGCAAAATCATCATATAAACATGCCAATACAAACTCACATAATCAAATATGATCATTAAAGCAAGATAATAAGCATATCATATTGTACATAAACATATAATCGACTCATCAATAGCATCCAAGCTCACATAGGAAATCAAGCTCAACACATATAACATTCATTTCAAATAAAGGCACTAAAAAACACTCAAGTCAATTTAGGACACATTTTTGCTATCATTTTAACATATTTCATCAATCTCAAGTATGATTAACCATATAGTTGCAAGACCTACAATGGTAAGTGTAAACGACACTTGCCTCAATAAATTTCACGAAGTCGGCCTCGAGCTCAACTCCGATCCAAAGTGTGTATAGTACCTCCTATACGAAAATCATCACATAAGGTTGTTAATAACTTATTCCATAACTTGTTTCATCTATATAAACCTCAATTACAACCTCTAAACCTCAAATCCTCACTCTATTTCAAAAATTTAGCAACTTTAACTTATACATATTCATTCAAAATCAAGCTTACAACTTACCTTAATGTGTTTGGCTTGAATTTTAGCAAAGAATGATGTTTCTCCTTTGCTTCCACTCACTCCAAGTGTTTTCTAGGGTTTCCTCCAGAGTTTTCTTGTGTTTCTCCTTGTTAATCGAATAAAATAGTATTCATTCGATTGTTCTGTTTAACATTCCCAGTCGACACGACCTGAGGAAAGGGTCGTGCTTGGGTCGTGCCATGCTTTTTTGGTATAAGTTCTAGTTTGATCGTGCACGAGATTGTTCTAAATTTTTTCGGCAATGATGAGCATGCCAACTGGCACGGTCGTGCCCCAACCCGTGCTCATCTGCTATTTTCTGAATTTTTCCGATTTCTTTCAAATTCAATTTTGTTTTTAATCTATTTTCCAAATAGATTAATTTTATCATTTTTTAGGTCGTTACAAAAAGAATATATTTTGATGTGCTATCACTGCAAGGAGGTGTGACATGTATAGAATGACTATGCTTATAGGAGAAACGAATAGTGATGAGGAAATTTGATTTCTGTGGGTCCTTTGGCGAAACATTTTTTTGGTTTCTCGGATAGTGCTAGAGTTATTCGGATGTTCAGAAGTCATGTTGTGGTAATGAAGGATAAAATGAGGAAATTACACTTGATTGATAGCTTTTTGGTTGCTAATGTTAGAAAACATGTTAGTTTTGCAGGAAATTGGGGGCATTTGTGATTGATACTCCTAAACAGGTAAAGATCAATCAAAAGATCCATTCAAACAACAACAAATATACCATGACATGAAATTTGTGTTGTGATTATACGAGAATTGTGCAAGATGGTACCATGTAAGTTTAATTAAATACTTCAATTAGGCAACATAATTAAAAATTAGGGTAAAACTAGGATTTGTTTGGAGTCTGGTGTAAATGTATATAGACTGGCTTGTTTTTTTTTTCCTATTAGCCTTTTGACTTCTATCTTTTGTTGAGTGATAATAAAATAATTTGTTTTTTTTTGTCCATGAATGTAGGTTGCATGATCGAGCTATGTAAATTCTTACGTCTTTTATTGTTTTCAGCTTAAATTACTGACATGTACGAGGAGTGAAGAAGTAATAAAACCCTATAAGTATTTCATCCCCCTCGGGGGAAACTTCACAACTCATTAGTGCAAGAAGGCAGTAATCGAGCTAAGTAATGTTCTTCCAACATCATAGCCACGTGCATTTTAACGAAGGAAAAAAATCTACTCTTTGTTTGCGTGTTCAATGTATTGTGATGTATGGCATATTGCGTGTTGTCTCTTTCTTATTTAAAAGGTTTTAAATACGCAAAAGAAACTGAGTTGCTCCTTCAATTTGACTTCACAAATTTTCTCTTAAACTTGTCTCATTTCTTAGTTTTATTGAAGGCATTTTTGGTAATTTGAAGCTCAAATTTAGATGGAGAGTGTCCGGTCATTCTCACCATCACTTTTCAAATTGCAGTCTCCTTCCTCATCTGGACATCACATCACATGCTAACCTCTTTTGTGTAGACAAGGCATTCCCAACTTCGTGGTAGGCCTTTTCTTTCACAAGACTTATCTTTATCAAGGTTTTGGAATCACCACAATCAGAGCTTCGTAGAATGAGTTAGACCTATCAAAAACTTAACTGAAATAATCATAATTATGGCCTCAAATGATGCATAAATGAACACATCAATTAAGCCTATCAAATTTCCTCACATTTTGATTTCTGCTCATTCTCAGCAAAAGTTAGAATTAATTTTCAGGTTAAGAGTATAATTATGTGCAATTAGCCTTGTAATTTATATACTATACTAATTTAAAAAAAATGTCTAATATTGTCACACATGGTTTGAGAAATAGTTGACACATGATAATATAACGAAAAATAATCGAAATCTTCATTTAAATTTTAACTGATTTCTGATTTTTTTAAAAACAAGCCACCTTTTTTATTAACCAAAATTTCCTGTTAGTAAATTTTGATAACTATTAGTTTGCTACTAAAGTTTCACCATAAAAATGTATTATAATTAAATTTTACTTCTTCATGATCACTTTTTTTATTTTAGTCCTTTTTAGTGACTTCACGTAATTTTTTAATAATATTTTATTAAACAAATATTTTTATTTTATTTTATACTTAGTATTATATTAAGTATCCATATATTATTAAAATATTATATTAAAAATATGATATCAGTTAATATTAAATATTACCATTTCTAATATTAATTATTTAATTACTTCGTAAGATCAATGTTAGATAGATATAATTTTGGTAGCACTTTGAATGCATTAAATGGCCTTAAAAACTAAGAATTACAGTTTTAATAAGGTGGAGCACTACTCCATCTATCTATCTATATAAATATATTAAAGAATGAAACAATGAACTTAACCACAATGCAGGATTTCATTTCTCTAATTTTTTAGAATTTTGAATTATTTTTATCAAATTAAATTGATCATCAATTCACCTCTTAATTTTCATTTAAAATTATTAAAAAAACCTTATAGCAGAGACTCTTCAAGTAAAAAAAATCTTTTACCTTTCCTTTTTCTATAACGAATTCCCTTTACAAAGTCATTCACATTCATTATAAATATCTTCATATGATTAGCATGCTCCAATAGAAGCTCGTCTTTTTGCCTGGAATAGCCTAATAGTTGAACCAAATTCTAGTGCTTGAGTTTTCTCATACTCACAATTTCAGCTGCAAATTGTCTCATTGCTTGCTCGGAATTGGATAAATATCTTCACTGCAACATGAATACTAGAAGGAGGTAACAGTCCTTTATAAACTCTTCTGAAACCTCCTAATCAGACTAACTCCTTATCTCAGAACCCTTTTGTTGTTTTATAAAGATCTTTATGAAAGAATATCTAAGGACCATATATTCCTCTTCCCAATATTCTCACAAATCTGCATATTTTAGTCTTCTCAAAACATAAAGAGCTACAGATACGGGTATTAGCATGACGACTAGTGGCACTAATGGTATAATGATTCTCAGTTCAGTTTTGTTGCTCGAATTTCTTAGAAATGAAGGAAGCTTTTCACTTTCAAGGCTTTGAGCTGGACCATTTTTGTTTAAGTTCCATTTTAGCATATAGTGACAGCTAGCCATTGATGTATGAAAATCGCAGAATTAAGCTTTGTTTTAAACATGAACTAAGCCAATTTCATGTATGAAAATCGCAGAATGTTTTTATGGTTAATGAAGCCATAAGTAAAGTTCTAAGTTCACGTGTCAACATTTATTTTATGCCCAAAATGAAAATGAGTACCAATTCTTCTTTGTTACAGTATGAATCAGCAACTAGCCCATTGGCTATTCGTATACCAATTTGGTTGTTAACCTGTTTAGATTAATATAAAATGAGTACCAATTCTTCTTTGTTACAGCATGAATGATCCAATTATTCCTTATTCATTTTGCAAGTTCATAGGAATTGATCTTATTCTTCTAATATTAATCTGTATAGGTGTCTTGACCATGGTGTTATCCTTCTCAAAATGAAAGTGATATGATGAAAGTAGGCAAAACCATGACAAGGTAAATATTTGGTGCTGAATAATGACTCTCCTTCATAGTTGTCTTCCATGTTCAGATCTAAGTATTTGTAAAATTTTGCAAGCACAACTCAAGATGGTATTTTCTGCTAATGGACTGTCAGAGAGCGTATAAGAGATTGTCTCAAAAAGCTTGACAATGTTATTTGCCAGCAGATTCCAAATGTTGACTACAATTACGTTAAAGATTTCAAAGCGACGATTTGCATACAAGTCCAATTAACTTATATATCATAATAAATCAGAATATTGAGAGATGTCATTTTATGATACTGAATAGTCCTTTTGTTTGTTTAGCTTATGTATCAATTATTACCTCTGCACAGCGCGAGAATTCGACTAGTTTTATAATAAGATCAATCAAGTTAGGCAGGTTAACGTGTTGATTAATGATCACAATTTAAATTATTTTTATGCTTTCAAAATAAGAAGTTAAATATGTTATAATTGATGGTAGAATAACTAATTTAAGATTTTGCAATATTAATGATGAACTCTGTTTGTTGTGAATGAGGATAAATAAGATTTTATTTATTATTTTATATTTTATGTACTCCAATTAAAATTTTCTATTGCATAAATAATGTATAATAGAAAATATAATAATTTAAATTAATAAAGTTAATACCATTGTAATATATTGCATTTCAATGCATCATGTAGGTCCAACTCTTAGAGCCTTCGCATTGAGTTTAACATTGAATATTATAAAATAAATCTCTTATTTTTTTTAAACAAAATAAGCTTGAGATATTTTTATTTTTCTAAATCTGAATTGTTTGTTGAAAGATTAATTTATTTTGCCCATGACGTTTTGAATTTGTCAAATAAATATAATTAAGTTAAGTAACTTAATTATGGTTTATTTGATATAATGATTAAATTAGAAGCATATTTAGTTTAGGCATTAAAGTGCAAGTTTGAGTAAAAAAAGTATATATTCACCAAATGGTACGTATCTCTCTATATATACTCTATTCGCACCACACATTTCACATGACTCGTGCCCACAAAATAACCAACAAATCAGATTTTTTAGTGGAGATCTTAGAATGTGGATTCTAAAATCCTCTATTTGAGATTAGGATGATCGGAATTTCCGGCGTATGATCGGGTATGAAACATTGCCCATATTTCCACGTTCTTTCGTCTGTGGATATGAGTGTTCCCTCAACGTGATAACGATATTCCTTCTGCTGTGTTGAACGAAGTTTGAGGTTAAAATTTTTGTTCATTTTATTATCGTTTTAATTAATTGTGTGTTAATTAATTGCTTTATGTATATGTGTTTTATATATATATTATTTTATTTCATTGGTATCAGAGCTAAAAGACTCTTAGATTTATAGAATTAATTTTCTAAATTATTGAGGGTAATAATGATGTAGAATTGATGATTTTATTGTGTATAATTGTTGTAAAATTAGACAAAAAATCTTAGGTCGGTACAATTCCAAAAATAAAAGTTTAGAATTTAGAAAATCTGATCACACCATTGAACTCAGAAGGTTGGAAACAGTTGGGATGTAATTTTTGTTTTTCAAGAAATAAGCCAAAAGGCGGCTCGTGTACAACAGGCGCCATCACATGAGGTTATTTGTGCGACTAGGTGTTGGGTGCCTATCTTCTGCTGAGTGAAATGATTGACGTGCTACAGTGTGTCACTTGAAGGGACACAGTAGAGCGTTTGATGGGTGAAAGAAACGACTTGTTGTTTAGCCCTGCCTGACCCAACTCGATAATAGACCCAATCTGACCTGCATTGACCGAACTGGCCCGCTCATTCGACCCATTGATTCAACCCACATTTCCACAACCAAAGCATTCCATGTGTCGTGCGTGGCTCAACCACAACTTGTTCATGGCCACGTCGTGAACAACATCCTCTTCCACTCGTAGTGGCGTGTGGAGGCGAGTGCGGCAGCTTCCAATGACCAAATTTTTCCAATTTTTCCACAGATTTAATATTTACATTATTCAGGAATTTTTGGTATATTTTTCATAAATTGTTGAATTTCAAAAGTATTTATTTCATTTAAAATTGATTAAAATTTAGTATTTTAATTATTTTAAATGTACCAATTTGTCAAATAAAATTCTAAAACAATTACAATAAGTTTTTAGCAGGTATTAAAAATTTATTATATAATTTATTTATATATTTGACATAACTTTATTAGAATATGTATTATAGAATGATTAATTAAAATTGTGTATTTTAATTATTGTAAATGTATCAATATATATTCTAATAAAGTTACATTGCGGTTGTAATGCGTATTAAAAATTTATTATGTAGTTTGTTTACATAATAGAATTATTCTATATTTATTATAAATAATGTCAATCATTTAATGTCCGCGAAAGAAGTCCTTATACTTTAAAGAGATTGAATTTTTGGATTCTCTCAAAGAAATCCTAAAATCAATAAATATTTTTCTTTTGGATTAATGATTACATTGTTGAAGGTATAATGTGTTTTAACAAAATAAATCTAGAAATTAATCTTGAAAAGAAGTTTTATTTCTGAATTAAAGGTATGATTTGATAAAGTTGTTGAAAGTTGTAAAATATATTTTGCATGAAAATATTTTATGGAAATTTTGGTTTACAAAATATAAAAAAATGAGCAAAAAAATATAATATTATGAAATTGGATTTGATCCAATAAATTAATAGATGAATTTTAATGCCAACACTTATAGCTAAAAAGGATATGTATCTGAACCAAGTAAGGAGGAGATAGGGGTAATCATGGCCATAGCTGTGACACTCAAATTTTAATTTCTCATTTTTTTTTAAATTAACAATATTCATAATTTATTTATAAATCAAATAATTATAAATATTAAATCAGCAGGAGAGAAAAAAATAAATAAAAATTATTTTCAAAACAATTCGGGCCCAAACAGATACAATATAAAATATTTTACAGCGGAAGCATTTTATAAGTTTGAAAACAAATCCAAACCCGATATTACATATTTTAAAAAATATGTACAAGTCTTAAAACATAAAACAGAAAAACTGGAGTTCAACCTCAAACACTCGCTAGCTCTGCAATGATCACTGCACGTCTGATCCAATTGATGTTATCAACGTCCTGCGCAACATTCAGACATTGACACGAGGAGTGAGTATATTTTGCAATACTCAGTAAGTATTTTATACTTTAATTAATTCGTAAGATTTGAATGTGCGCAGGGAAGAACTCCATATCCCACACTAGGAATATGTCCTTCCCCTAATCTAATCTCTTTTCTGTTTATCTCTCCAGATTCATTCTCTTTCTCGTTTTAGGGTATTAAGCATATCAACTTAATATAAGTTTAATTATCTCATAACAATTTA
>CANYCX011677705.1:0-17003 GCA_948193385.1 Breynia disticha f. nivosa | reverse complement strand
ATGAGTTAAATGCAAGAATATTCATGTGTTATGGTGTTTCCTATGTGGAATGGTATGAATAATACCTAGCCAATAGAAGAGATTATCGGAAATGCTTGCTATGTGTTAAGAATAAGAAAACAAAATTTGTGTCTGCATTTTTTAAGCTCAGCACGCCCATCGTGTTGACCAGCATGCCTTCGTGCTGCAGAGTAATATGGAAAAGAGAACAGACACGACACGTGCTCAACAAGGCACGACCCATGCCAACTGGAGAATTAATATTGAGCACATCTTGTGTTCAACAAGGCACGACGTGTCGCCTGGGAATTTTAGGATGAGCATGACCTCGTGTTCATCAGCACGCCCCATGCTTATTACAAAATTCCCCTACACTTCATTTAAACAGTAATAGTTTTATTCACTTACTGAGTATTTGAATATACTCAACTCTGCGTGATTGTTTAATGTTGTACAGATCGTAGGTAGCTGCCATTACTGGACCGGAGTGTAGTGTTCAGGGTTTCCCAGTGATTTACATCAAAGGTGTGGCTCCGGAGTGTTTCATTTTTTAAGACTTTGTGTTTTGATCTTCTACATAGTTTGTACATTTGTATATACACGCACGTTTATGTTTGAATGTTTTCAAACTATTTTTGCTTCCGCTTGTGAATTATGCTTTTGTATTTGAAAATGATGGGCCAAGTTTTATAAAAAGGTGTGTATATATTTTCTCTCTTCTCGATTTAAGATTTGATTTTTATAGCATTTCCTTAAATATATTGATTATTCGAAAATAATGGTTTTAAATTTTGAGTTTCACAAGGGTATCGATTGGCATAGTCGGTACAGAAAATCTACGGAGTTAAAGGTAATAATTTGCGAATACATATAGAATTTTATAGTGAATTTAGTTAAATTTAAGAATTTCTAGAAATTGACGAAAATAGGAAATTGATAGGATTGAAATAGGAGCATGCATATTAATATGTTGTTATATTGAATTTTATAAAGAATTTCATATATGATTATATAGTATGGTAGACTAGACGAGCAGGGCAATATTAGAGCTCGTATCGTTTTGAGTACTTCATCTAGTAGGTGAGTAGTCTAACTCACTTTTAAATAAGATTTAATATGAAATTTAAATGTGCGACAAAAAATGATTGATTGATATATATATATGATTGCAATCGTATGATAAAAATGAAATCGAAAGTAACAGGTAAGCGTTTATACAAAATGATTCGTAGAGGTAAATGAAATTTAAATGGAATTGCAAACAGGCACGTCACGACAGTTTAGCGATTATTGACATTATTACATTTTGCATGATATTGATATATTATTGTTGCGATTTGATTGGTGTTGATAAGATTGGTGGAGGTGTTGTTGATTGGTGGAGGTGTTGTTGATTGATGATTATATGATCGATCATGCTATAGAGGAAGTATATTATTGTAGAGGAAGTATAGTGTCGTAGAGGAAGATCATACTGAAACATACGTTAATTGTTAGTTGTTGCATCATGATAAATGATAAATATTATGAGTAAGATCGCTATGATTATAGTAAACCTGAAATGAATAAATATGAGTTTATATTTATATGGTCGCAGATATTTTACACTGAATTATGTAAAGGAATTGTTTAATTGAATTTTATGTTATTGATTATTTAATGACTACTCACTGAGCTCGCATCTCATAAAATATTCGTTCGTATATTTTGTTTTCAGGACCAGGTAGAGAGTCAACTTAGGTTTCGAGATTTTCCCATATGAGTCGGCTGCTACTCCAAGTATTCTCTCTCTTCACCCAGAAACTAGTTAGGAGTTGATACATTTGGCATTTTCATGTTTGTGTGAATATTTGGATATGATCTTTGTTGTTACAATTGTTGTTAGTTTAGGTTCAGATGTTTGTTATTGTTGAATAATAATAGATTAATATATATGCATATATGAGTGTTGTTTGTTGTTTCTGTATGATAGTACAGGTTGAGGTGCATGTTGACACAGTTATGAGGTTATATACATGTGAGAGATTGTGTTGTTAATTGTGATTGATTTGCAGGATTGAGAATAGGTTGGTGTATTTTTTGTTACAGAAGATTCACACAAGTTGTACTTAAATATTATAGGCTTTGTGTTGAACTGGACAGAGGGTGTATTAGATCACCACAAGGTCGAGCCCATAAGTGTGTTGACTACCATTATATGTGTTATGAATATATATCATATTGGGCTATAAACTGTTTACATAGAATATGAAATATGTTTGATAATTTACTACAGATTGACATGTACAGGTAACAAAATGGACAAAAAGAAAGAAAGTTTTTTAATTATACGCTAACAATATTTTATATGAACAGTAATTATATGATTAACATGATAATGAGGTTAGGATGTTTTAATTTGCGACTAAATTTATGAGACTTTTAAAATCCAAAAAATTCCAAAAACTATACCAAATTACTTTCAACATTTAAAATAATTAATTACATGTCTAAGAGCAATTTAGCTTTGATACCAATGAAAGAAAAATAATAACCCATATTATATAACATTAATTAACACATAATTAAAGCGTAAATAAAACGAATAAGGTCTCAAACCTGAATTCATTTCTTGCACAGCGGAATAGAAACATAACCTCGTTGAGAGTATTTCGATTCACATGCATATATACGTCGAGAATCGGACGGAGTTTTGTCCCCAAAAATCACACTGAAAAACTCAATTGACCTAAACTAGAGAGAGAAAATGAAGTCTCACTTTCTCTCTAAACTTTAAGTGAGAAATCTGAACTGTGTATCACATAAGGGAGGAGGGAGTTCTATTTATAGAACTTGAGGCACTACTTGATGAATAGATACCTTTTAAGTCAAACTACATTTTAGTTCCTAAACCTAAAATACTTTAAATTTAATCCTTATACCAAATAACCAATAATTAAGTTCCCAAACTTAATTATATATATTTGATAATTCTAACGTCATGGACGGACTGAATTATTCTTTCATTAATGAACTCGACATCTCCTTAATCTAAAGTTACTCTAAAAAGAAATAATTTTTCATTTTTTGTTTATTTTTCTCTAAATTAAATATGTCGGTAAATCAATTTATTGTAGTTTTATGCATTGGAAGATATAGCCTAACTTTATCTTCGTTTTATTATGTATGTGCAACTGAATCATCATGATTGCAACTGGATTTTCTTGATTATTTTATACTGAGAATTTGTCAAAAAAAAAATTAGTGATTGACATTTGTTCTTTTCTTGTAAGAGGGAGTTAGTTACATGTTACATGATGGTCAGACATGGGAGGAGGTCAGTTTGGAGTGGGTTTTACAAGTTGTTGCTGATGTTGGTCTAGTTGTGAGTTCTTATTTCTTTCTAGTTATTGGTAAATCTTAGAATGAATGAAAACAATTCTAATATCATGTCTACATATTTTCAGACTGACAAGTGAATGGATACAAATATAAGTCTATACTGTCTTTATTTTTTGCTAAAAGTTTATCTGGATAGTTGATTAGAGTGTAGAATTATCGACCTATAATAGTTGCTTATTCTCTCTTGCTCTTACCGGATCTTCCAAATGCTTGTAAATCACACTTTTGGCAGCTATCACTCAAGCAAAACATGATTATCGTTTCACAAAGTTTATGCCAAACCTTGGGCGTCTAAATGGTGACCCAACTCTAGTTGCTGGAATGTACCCGTCGCCATAGGTATTAGCAACGGGTACATAGGAGGCGTTCCTGTGGCGGTTTTGATTTTGCTGATAGACATTTCAACTGTTATACTTGAAAATACCGTCGCTAAAATATTATTTTGTAGTGAGAACTTATGTGTTTTTTTAGTTTTATTTATTTTGATCTGAAAAGCTATAGTTAAACTATTAAAAAAACAGAACTTAATTTTAAAGAAAATTTAAAATATTAGTTACATTTTTTTATAAAAAAATATTGTCATTTATTAAGAGATTTAGCTATTAGTAAAAGAAATTAAAGATTTTTTAATAAAATTAGTAAATATAATAAAAATACTTTTATTTTTTGTCAAATTACATGTTTATCATTTTTAAAATATCATCTTTTCATATATATCATCTTATCAAACAAATGCTAACACTGTCATCTATAATGATTTTTTTCCTATATTTTCATATCATGTATAGATCAAAATATTTTTACAAAATCTTTCTAATTCAAAAACACTGCAAATTCAAAAACATAAAAACCTCTCAAAACATCTTCATTCTCAAACCAAAAAATCTCATCGAAACACATTCATCAATAACAAACAAGCTGCAAATTATAAGTTGAAAGGTTCAAATAAATTTTAGCTTGTAAGAGGTTCAAGGATCGATTCTTATTATATTTACATATATATATTTTTTTATATTTTTTTGAGTTGTCACCTTGTGGTCAACATGTAGTAGATAAATAAAGTTGACAACAAATTGACAAAACGTTAACAAAAAAATTATAAAAAAAATATATAGTGAAACCCTAATTTTCAAATCAATAACTCGTATCGCCGTCAAATTTTTTACATTTTTCTATAAGTTGTCATCTTGTGGCTAATTTGTAGTAGTATGTTGACAAAATGTTGACAAAAAATTAAAAAAAAACAGTGAAACCCTAATTCTCAAATTAGTATCACATATCTCTGTCAAATTGAATACAAAAACAAAATCCACCAAAAGTTGACAACAAATTAACTGTAAAAATGGTATTTTGAGTGCATTTAATTAATAGATGAAATCTCTCTCAACAAATTGAGGAAAGATTCTTAAGAAACAGTGAAATCATTGGATCTTTCTAGAACCCACATCCGAAGAGACAAAATATTGTTTATGACCCAAAAACGCCGAATACCTTCAAAACAAAGTTTCTAATAAGTGAAATGTGATGTTATTAAATTTTAAGATGGAAAAGTGTACTTGAGCTGATCATACATGTCTAGCTTGTCTTAATATCCACAGGCACAAAATCTGCTATTCTAGTGTAGCCGGAGTATGTAGCATCCTTTGGTCTAAAGACTAACATGAAGTAATCAACATGTAAAACAACACTTTCCAGATTGCGTCGGCAAAGAGCATTTGAGATATTCACTTTATTTTTTGTAATTGGCTAATCATCTAATTGAGGTAATTTAGAAAATAGCATGTACTTTTCTCCCTAATTCATCAACACCAACGATTTTCGCCATACAGCTAGTGAATGGCGAAATGATTGTAAACTGATATGGCTTACCTTCGACTATATTCATTTCTCTCTAAGATGGACGGCTGAGATCAGATTTGGAGAGAGGAGGAATGAAGCTTTGCTCCGAGATTTGAGATAAAAACTGAAATTCTTAGGCTTTGTTTGGATGGATGAAATTGAGTAGAAAGAAAAGCAATTATAAATGATGGAAAAGAAATAAAAAGAATAGAAGAGAAATGATGTTTCTCTTCTTATGTTTGGTAATTTTGTTAAAAACACAATAGAAAATTTATTTCCATCACAAAAAAATGCAAATACAATAGTTATTTCCCTCCCTTTCTCACCAAATTGGTGAGAAATTTTTCATGGGAAAAACATTAAGATGGGAAATGTCATTTTCTTTCTTTTCCTTCCTTCTCAAATTATTTTTATCCATCCAAACAACCAAACCAATGGAAATTTAATTTCTCTTCTTTTTTTTTTCCACTCAATTTCATCCATCCAAACAAAGCATTAGAGAGAGATCTGGTAAAAATGGGGATGAGGGAGATAGATTTTTACCATTTTATAGCTAGTATTTGGAGGAACAGTTTAAAAAATCTGGCATATAAGACATATGTTTGATTAAAAAAATTAAAAAGTTTAAGATGATACGGAGTCTACTTTGTTCATTATTTTAAGTTTGGAAAATATATATATAGAATATTATTTATATTATACAATAATATGAAAAATATGAAAACATGTTTCTGTAGGAGTAAACTTCGAGTAAGAAACTAACACAAAATAGTTCTTCTGTTCAAAATAAATAATTGGATCCACGATTAATCATATTCATAAAATTTGTTTTAAAACAATCAGTGACAGCTTTTATAATTTTAATGATGGATTCATTAGTTTTAAAAATAATTCTTTTTAGGTGAATAGTTTTATTTAATTTTGAAAGTCTTTCATTAGTCATAATAATTATTGTTAATTTTTTTAATGACTTAATTTTTAAGAATTAAAATAAGGTATCATTTATTAATTATAATTAATGTGATAATTTAATAAAAAATCATATTTAATTTGTATTAAAAAATAAATATGAATAAATAATAATAATAATAATAATAATAATAATAATATTGAATGTATTGATAATAAAAAATTATTCACATATATATTAATGTATTTTTAAAATGAATATAATATGACACCTAATTATATATTATAATTGCACTCACTTGATGTGGATGAATATTGTAATTAATTTGATGATTTCTAATTATGACATATAATTAGATAAATATTTGTAAAAATTACTCTCTCTATCTCATAAAAATAGACACAACAAAAATTTTCATAGTTTTTAGAAAAATCATAATTGCAGTTGTTAAAGTTAGTTAAATTATGTGTTGTTCTTATTATGCCGCTAAAAAAAATTTATTAGAAAACACTTCATTAAAAAAATTAGTTCATGAATGAGGATAAAAATGTTAATATATTTATCATAAATAATCTTAAACAGGCAAGTATACCTAAATATATTAGGACACTAAATATTAAAAATGTGTCTATTTTTAAAGAACACAAAGTATGAAATTTTTTAAAATTCAAAAGTTATATTAGAGAAACTAAAATAAATAAATAAATAAATTATTTTTATTTAAAATATGTATTTTTTTATTTTTAAAATATTTTTTAAAATTTATTAATTTTAAAAAAATATACGATAATTTAAATTAGCAAATTAATATAATTAAAAATATATGGCATTCGACCACAGATCGTAGGGGTCGGGCTACTAATATTTTATGTTGCATTAAAGTTCAAGACTTCATGCGTTTCCAACAGTTTCACTCCAGTGGCTTCAATTAAAGAAAATCAACCATTTTCCATTTTAGTCTTTTGATTCATCAGAATTAAGATGTTAATTATTACCACAATCACATCTTTTGTAACACCTCTCTCCTTGTCTTCCTTACCTGTGTATAAATAGCCTTCAAAACACCAACAGATACCATCACCTTCCTCTCCTTTCTTACTCAAACACAAATTGATTAAACAGCAAGAACAGAAGTTTCGAAATGGCTTTCAACAAAACTTGTCTCATCTTCCTACTGATTTCCATGTTCATGGCAGGCAGTGTGAGTGCTTCCAGGGACCTGATCAACCCCATCAAACCAGGCTACAACCTTGCAGCAAGACTAGAAGCCAGTGGAGGCCTCATTGATTGCTGGAACTCCCTGATGGAGATCAAATCATGCTCAAATGAAATTATCCTTTATTTCTTGAATGGCCAGGCCGATATTGGTCCTGATTGCTGCCGCGCCATTGCTTTTATTACTCGGAGTTGCTGGCCTGCCATGCTCACTTCCATTGGTTTCACTCCTGAGGAAGGGAACATACTCAGAGGGTATTGTGATGCTTCTGCTGCCAATTCTCCTGTTGCTCCTCCTCCTCTTGCGCCAGCGATGTTTCATACTCAATCCAATTGATTTCCGTTAATTCTCGTTTAATTCCTGAAAGGCCATTCTGAATGCCTAATTTGGTGTGCTTTTGCTGTTATTTGGTTTCAGGGTCTGTCTCTGGTGTGTCATTTGCGTCAAATAATGATTGTTAAATTCATGGGTGTAATCTTGTCTCAGTTTGCAGTTACTGATCAATGTTATATTAATAAAATTTTGGCTTTTCTAAATGGTCTTCGAAATGCCTATAGATCATTTTGCATTTTTAGTTCCTTTTTTTTTTGAAAGAGTACGAAGTAGCTTTTGCTGCACCTAAGAATTCGAAGCTTGTGCAAAGGTATCTGAAATAATAATTATGATGGCTGGTGCATTACCATTCATATATATATGAGGAACATGCTTCAAAGTTCACAATGCTGAAATGAATTTGTATGAGGCCTTCTTTTGAAAGATGCCAAAGCAAATATTCATATACGCAAATTCAATTAAGGTGTCTAACCAACCGATCACCGTCAGTTCTTAATTGCATTACAACTTCATGACATTTTGTCTTCCCTTCAATTATTTGTTCACCATCATATCTGCTTCAGGTAAGAAACCAACCATCGTCCGTTTTAGCCTGATGGATTGTCCTGATTAATCATGGCCATAATCATAACTTTTGTGACGGCTCTCTTCTAGTCCAGTTTATGTAAGATTGTGCTCCAACCGCTCTAAATTTTATTCTAATTTTAAAGTAAATAATAACTTACTTTAAATTTAAAGTAAGTTACCACTTACTCTATTTTTTTGTTGCTTTCCTTTAGTTTATAAATTTAATAAAAATCAATTGTGCTTTTAAAATTTATATTATTAATTTTAATTTAATAAATAAAAATTATTATAATTAAATTAATTGTTAAATTAAATATATTTATTATTAATTTTAGTTGAAATAAAAGATATAATAATTTGATAAATAAATTTAAAAAATATTATAATATAAAAGATAATTAAATTGATTAATTAATTGTTAAATTAATAATAAAAAAAATTAAATAAACTAATGCAAGCATTTTTCTTGGAATCAAGCACAAAATAGATCCTTCTCTTTGGCTGTTTAACAAATTAAGCATAAAATTTATTCTTAATTCAAATCACTAAGTAGCATAATAACTACCATGTCCATTTCTTCATTAACCAACATGAAACTGTTTATCGTCAGCGGAAAACAGGAGACCAATCAGTAATAAGACCTTATAGGGGTTATGACTGTTACAGTGATAAATATTAGCGGAGTTTCAAGTAAAGTAGAAGAGACGAGAGGAAGTGGAAATCACGTTATACTTTTATTCAGTAAAGAAGTCTATATAAAGTCAGTACAATAACAGAAAAATCAAAACTGCTGCCGAACAACTAGGAAAGTAATTGCATGAATAACTAATTCCAAAAGACTAGGACATAAACTATAGACTAGGACAACTGACACTATTAATTTTCTTAACAATGACAAGCCAAGCTTCATGATTTTTTATCTACTCATAGAAGTAAGAGGCATTCACAGCTAAGCCTGCGAATAGGAGTTGGCAACTCGATCACAAACTGATGCCTAACATTAGATTTGACAAGTCTGTCCATGGCTGTGTTGAGTTGGTTGATTGGAATCACCTCAACATCTATTGTAAGATTGTACACAGAAGTATAACTTCTCCTGTGTTTCTTTCATCACTCCAAAGGCGCTACCACCAACGAGCTTCCTTCCTATAAAGATTTCATTAACAATCATTTATCAATTCCAGAGCAACTTTTTATGTGTCATCCAATTTTCTGTGAACTCTACTCTCAAAGAATCTATCGCAGTAGAGCATCGATAAACCATTAAAATGTTCATTCAAGCCAAGGAGCTAACAAACAAACCCATTAAGGAAAGACCAAAAAGATAAGTTCAAATGATGTTTTGCTTACCCAAAACCATAGGAAACTTGGGGAGTTGCAGAGACTTGTCAGGCAAGCCCAGAGTGATGAGTTTTCCATTCACTTTCAGCAGAGTAAGAAAAGTTGAGCCAAGCGAGCCAAGCGAATGCAACGCTGAAACTGTGTCAATAATGAAGTCCGTGGTACCAAAAGCTGCCTGCAGATTTCAATACAAAAAAACAGAATTTGCACAGCGAGTCACCAATCATAACCAGCAAAAGCTAGTGACGCAAATTCGGATTTTCTCACTTCTGATTTGATGATCAGGATGTAGGTCTGAAAAAGTCTTAAAGATACCTGCATGTTCTCAGGATTACTACTGACAAGGAATGCGTCCGTAACTCAGTATGCCAAGTCTACCTGTTGCTTCACTCTCCTTACCGGAGAAGAACTAATTACTTTCACTTTCAACCCAAAAGCCTTAGTAATCTTTGCAGCAACATGACCAAGTCCAACAATTCCCTGATGCTTTCCAGGCTCAATGATCTCATAATACTTCGTTGGACTATACAAAGTGATTCCAACACACAGCAGAGGTAACTCAGAATCTGAGGGCAAACCCTCCGAAAAGTACTGACCCACCACAATCATGTCACAATAACCACCATAAGTTTTGATCCCATCATGGTACACTGCATTGTATGTGGATACAATTCTGGGACAAATTCTCCAAGTCCTTGTTTCAGTAATCATTTGACCTGCAAGAACCAACCATCAGACCAACACCTACAATATCTCCTACTTTGAATTTCAAGTCATTTTTAAAACTTTCATCACTGTTCCCAAAATTTCATGACTGCACAAAACAATTTGGGTGTCTTTAAACTTTCAACAACACAATTTACTTTCCGCCGAGTATTTATTAAAATAAATAAATAAAATTAGATAAAGATGCAACTCGTGGATCCGTGGCGCAATGGTAGCGCGTCTGACTCCAGATCAGAAGGTTGCGTGTTCGATTCACGTCGGGTTCAATTCCCAATATCTTTTTATTTTTGTTGTTTGTTGGCTTGGAAATTTTAAAACCGTTTAAACAGCATGTTGATGGTGTAGAAAGGTAATATATAAAGAAATGCAACCCACTAAGTGTTGGTTGGATTGGCAATCCAACCCTCCCATGAAAGTTTGGACTCAGGTTCGAGTCCGAGGAGAGTCGCCTTCGTGAGGGAGGAGCTGTGCCTCTCGCTCCGAACCCGGATTAGTCTCGGCCAATGTGTCGAGGATACCGGGGGTTCAGACAAAAAAAAAATATAAAGAAATGCAAGAAGAAAACAAGTTGTTAGTAAAGTGATTTCGAGTGGAAAGAAAACGAGAAATGGAGGTTACCAGGGAACGATAGGGTATCTTTAAAACCCCACTAGATTCAAGTCCGAGTAACACATCCTACCTACAGTATATTACTTTAAGAAGAAATGAACAAGAGAATTTTTTAGAGTTAATTGTATTGATGGTACTTCAACTTTAATGCTTGTAACACAAAACTTCTCAAAATTATATTTGTTGTACTATGGTTCTTTAATTTTATTGTTTGTATCAATAAACTCTTAAAAGCTTCTTTTGTTTCATTATGACCCTCCATGACTTACCACAAATAGATTTAATATTTTTTAAAATTTAAATTATAATTTAACATATTATACACTTAAACATTTTAAATGCACTTAATAAAACTAAAAAATATTTATTTTATTGTTTAAAATTTTTAGCTTAAAAAAATTAAATAACTAACTCTCTTACATTTTTATTTAAAATTATATATTAATAATTAAATATTTTTTATAATTAAATTTATCCTAGATAAATTTTGTAGATTAGTTTTTTTTATCTTTTTCTTCATACATCTGTTAATAATTATAAGTTATAACTCTAAAATTTTAAATTATTAAATTTGCTATTATCATCATTAATAAAAAATTTTACTGTTAGTTCATGACTTATAAATTACTTATTTTGAAATTAAAATAGAAAAATATAACTCACATGAGTGCTCTTAGAGGTGTCAAACGGTTCGGAACCAGCGATTAACGATTCAAGGGTTCCTGAACCGAAAACGGAACCGGGTTATCCAGTTCGGGGCAGTTCAGTTCCAGTTCCGGTTCAATGGTTCGAGTTCAATTTTCTTTTAGAAACTAATCGAACTGTCAATTTGGAACAACCGGCTCACGGTACTATGAACCATAGAACCAGAACAGGAACCAGACATGACCGGTTTCGGAATCGGTGGTTTGGAGCCGGCAGTTCCGGTTTCGGTTCAAAATTAACACCTCTAGGTGCTCTATTATTTATTTTTAATTTGAGTATTCATGAAATGAATATTTTTCATTCTTCTATCAAATGCTGAACAACTTTTTTATAACTTCATATTTTTGAGATTTTTATAAATTAAAAAATAGAAAATTCTATATGGACTACATATAGACTTTATTAGTATATTAGGTTGGTTGGTTGAAATTTTGAGCGATTTTCTCTCCTCATAATAAAATAATAATGATTGTGTTTTATTTTTTTTCGTCTATATATTAAGCATAACTTATATTTATTAATAAATATATGAAAAAATATACGAAAAAACTAATCCATGAAATTTATATCTTAAATTTGGATAAATTAAATTATAAAAATTATTAATTATTAGTATATATTTTTAAATAAAAAATGTGGGTTAGTTAGTTATTTAATGTTTTAAGTTAAAAAATTTTAACTTATAAAATTAAATATTTTTTATTTAGTTGATTAAATTAAACAGTTATTATTTTAGTTATCAAATACACTTAAAATAATTAACCATTTAATATTTTAAAAAAATTAATTATTTAATATTTTAAATTATAATCTAGCTTCTAAGAAATGTTGAATCTATTGATAATGAGACTTCAATTGAAAGAACTTAAATAGTTGGAGGGTCATATTAAAACAAAATTAGTTTTAGAAGTTTATTGATACAAATAAAAAAATTAAAGGACCATGGTGCAACAAATGTGACTTTTAGGAGTTTTGTGATACAAATACTAAAGTTGAGGGGTCATGAATGCAAATAACTCGAATTTTTCTTGTATTGATGAAAATTGCATCAGCAATTGAATCATGTCTTCTGCTACAAGTGAGCAAAGCTCTTGCATTGATGAAAACAAGCATTTTGTTGAGGCAATCTGCTTCTGAAATTACAGCAGCAAGCACTTCTGGTTAGTTGCCTCTCCTTGAAGAATGGGCAGATGAGTCGGATTTCTCGGCGAGATAGTGCTCAAGCATATCTTCTTCTTCATCGTCTGTTATAATATTTCGAAGAAATTAGAGCAATTCATGCATTTTATTTTCACATTTTAATACATTTAACAGAAAGAAAATCACCTTCAAAATCATCATCAAAGTCGATGTCTTCCTCATCTTCTTCGTCATCTTCTTCATTGACTGCCGCACCTTTCTGCAGAAGACAATGCTGAATGCCATTAAATCTATTCTAGGAAGAATAACACTTAACTGAGAAATACAGAAATAAAGTCGACTTTGAAAGCACAAAACAACCCATTTATTTGGTTATTCTCATGGAATATTCCTACTTCAGCTTAATAGATATCATAAAGAGATTATATGAATGGGCAATGGATGAAGAGTATAAAACCATACCGCCTTTCCACTTTCAAACCACTGCCGGCCTGATAGCTTCTTCTCCTTAGGGGCTGTGAGTGCTGACTCGGGCATCAATCTGAAAAGAGTTGCAGCAGTCAACAGGTATGTCTACGGAATATATCCCTGTTCTTAAGTGTCAGAAGGTCACCAAATGTGACAATAAATTTGATGATGAGGCTGTAAGAACAGGAAGATCAATTATAACGTAGTGTTACTCTATCGGTATTCACTTCTGCTATGAAAAGCACAGCCTGACAAAAACTTAAAACTAGAAATAAGTTGTGGTACAATATCTAAATCATATGCTCTATACTTTCTGGAGCTAGCTACCGTAAAAATGCACCTAAAAGTATAGTGTAAACCAGAAAACGAAAAATGCCAAAGCAAAAAAAATGTAACATCGCAAAAAAAATGTAACATCATCGAAACAGGACTCACTTGGCTCTTTCAAGTGCCAACTCAGCTTCAAACCTTTCTCTCCAGGCCAGGAATGATTCAACAGTAACAGGTTCTCCATGTGGTATAATGACCTGTAATAAACAGAAAATTGAGAAGCAGCTACTTGAAATTGCAATAATATAGTTAATGAAATTTAAAAAAACGGATACAATTTGCTACTCAAATCGTTTCAGGAAAGTAAAAACCATGTATATGTGTAAACCCATTTGGCCACAATCCCAAAACAATGGAGCTTCAAGGCACAGAGGAAAATATTCATACTTCATCCTTAGCTGCTTCTTCATCTTCAACATTGTCATTATTGGCATCTTGACCATATTTTTCAGACAGCCACTCTTTAGCTGATGTGACCAATGTATACACCATAGCCATTCCAAGGTTTTCGGATGCCTGTTGAAAGAGAAAATGTCAAAGCTGAGAAATATGACATTGGAACTCCATAAAGCTGAATTGCAAAAGGAGGGCGAAGGGGCACACAAGATTACCTCTTGTTCAAGCTTTTCTTTCAAAATTTTTAAATCACTGTTGTGTATGCCTCGTATACTGACAATGGAAAAGAAAAAAAATGAGAAGCTGCACACATGGTATGGTCTTAGAATATATTTGTTAAAGTTGATATGGTACTACCATGTCAAACCATTAAAAAGAAAAATGTACATACACAAGACTACATGAACTAGGCACATTTTAGGAGCATGTCACCAATCTAAATCTACAGAAGTTCCAAGTTAAAACAATCAATAAACTACATATGCAAGGGTAAACAACAACGATAATTAAAGCGTAATCATGTTCCAACCTAAAAAACTACCATCCTATACCAAAAAAATATCCACAGAGAAGGATGATGAAGAAGTAAATGCCAACATGCTAACCTTTTAACATTTAGAAGCGGAGGCTCATCAGGATACTTTTCTGTGTGAGAGAAAATTAGACCTAGCTCAACTGCAATTAAGTTTGAGTAAAAACTTCATAAATCACCAATTTCTAGAAAACAGGAATCAAAATTAATCTCAGGCAACAATCTCGACAACAAAGCTTCTAAAAGTAAATAGTCAAGCTAATTTTGACGGTATGTTTCAATAATCAAAATCTACTCCTAAAATTGGTGAAATTAAAAGACGAACCAGGATATGTTGAGTCATCCACATCATCATCCTGTAGAAAATAAAATGGATAAGTTTACGCAAAAAAATGTGCTTGGGGGAAACATCACATTACGCTGCTACAATGATGACTCACTATATCAAATAAACAACTTGATTAAAGGAAATATAAGATACCTGAGGAGTTATCCGAATTTCAAAGCATCGATTTGAAGTACTTAACCCGCTCTCACCAGAGCGAATTTCTGCCATTGATAGAACAAGAATACATGTTACTAATACAGAATTAGTACTCAAAACAGGAAATTAACCGTGAAACGTAAATCCAGTAACACAAACCTTTGAATTCATCCATAAGTATAGCTTCAAGAGCTTCAATTTCCATCTCCTGCTCTTGTACAAAATCTGAAACAAATTACAAAACCATGATCACAGTTACCAACTTCATCATATGCAAATAGCCCACAAAGACACTCATTTACTAGCAAGTCCAAAAGTAAACCTCCTTTACTATCAATTTAATAAATACCCAATCGAATTTATCAATCCTAAATTGAAATCCACATTCTGGACATTTCAGATTCTCCCAAAGGCACGTCATTTCAATGCCAAATACGAAAAACATAAGCTAGAAAATAAAAAGGAAAAAAAAATTACTTGAAAAATTGAAAAATTATAAATGAAAAAATGGGAAGTTACCAGTCATGGTTGTGACGATGCTATTGCTGATCTCTGGTTGGTGTTTTGGAGTGAAAGCTACTAGCTTTTGCTTAAAATCACTCAGCAAACCTAAGCTTTCTTAAAACGGTAAAACGCACCGTTTAAGCTTAGTTTTGGGCCTTCTATTTCGATTTTGAACTTTTTAGTGAAAATTACACTACTTAATTTTATATTTTTTATTTTAAAAAATGGTAACATAGTTTTGCAAAATGATGCAATACTAATTATTTTGTACTATTTTCCATTAAATATTAAAATTTGTGACAAAAATATTTTTTTTAAAAAAATGTTTTTCTATTATCATAAATATTAAAAAAATAAAATAGTTATTGATTTGGTCTTAACTAATGATATTAAAAATAGTACATTTGAAGTATAATTTATGAGAATTAAAGAAATTATTAAAATAAATGATTATTATAAAGATATTTCAAAAAATGTATAAAAAATTAATAAATGACTCTACAATTCAGTTATCTGCAAAAAAAAATACTGGGAAAAGTTTGCGATTCAGATCTTATTACAGTGTTGCTGAAAGTAGCAATCACGATCTCGTACTACTTCTACAATATGAAAAAACAAAGGTTGCGAAATTCAAAACCTATGACAAAACATTTCATCATCGTACTGTGAACTATCACAGAAAAATCGTCCGTAATAACAATATGCCAAAACCACAATGCACATCAATCGTTCTTTTATAAACTTCAATATAAATAAAAAGTAATTCGTACAAATATTACTGTAATTCTACATTGAAAAAGAAGCAAACGAAAATAAAGAAAACAAATTATATAAACCATAAATGTTGATGATGTAATCTTCTTCTTCATTACTTTATAATTTGCTTTGTTAATAGTAAAAATATTGAAGGCAAAATGGTCAGAAGTATGTAATTGAATATCAAAAAAATATATGAGATAACCTGACCATTTTGCAATGATATTACACTAAATAATATCTATTTCAGTCATGCATAAAAAAATGAAGGCTTACATTCCAGCAAATAAACCCCTATCAACAAATAATAGCATGCCGAGAAATGTATGCCAAAGCCAATGAGAAACAATCTAATTTCTGCAACAGATATAGAGTGAAAGATTTTTTTGAACTTCTTAATCGAAAAATCATAATGAATGAGGTTACCATTCAAGTAGGAATGCATCTAGAAGATAGAACAAAATAAAAAATTTGATAACACTAGGAAAACTAAAAATCTAAAATACTTTTGAGAGTTCTAAGTCCTCTGCTTCCCATGATCAAAGAGTAAGTTTAAAATCTTCAATTGCTTCTACCAATCTTTCTTTAGCATCCTCTGCCCTTACAATTTTATCACAACTTTAACCTGAACAAACCAAAACCCACAAAACTCCGTAATTAAACCATAAAAGAACAAAACATAAAAATATTTCAAGAAAAGAAAAGAAAATATATGGAAAATCACTTATCTTTTTGTTGCAAAAAAGTGTCAAGCATATCAACAACC
>CANYCX011677262.1:0-23281 GCA_948193385.1 Breynia disticha f. nivosa | reverse complement strand
CAGATGAAATTTATGGTACCAAAAAGTTTGAATATCCTATCCTCTTTAAATTGTATCCAAAATATTAAATAATAAATAAATTCATACTGCTAGACTACGAGTGTTTGCTCAATAATAAACTAGCAATTTCACCCGCGCGATATTGCGGGTTGCAGTTTGTTATTATTATATTAAAATTAATAATATAAATTAAAATATCATTTTTTGAAATTATTTCATCTAAATAATAATTTTAATATAAATTATATTTTTCATTTTAATTTCTTTCATGAGACTGTTTTATTTACAAAGTTATAATCATATTTATAAAATATTTATCTAATTAGACATCGTCATATTAATTACAATATTTATCCACTTTAAATAAATGGTATTAACATTATCTATTTAAGTATCATTTTTTTATTAAAAACATTATATGTTATATAAAAATAATAATTTTTTAGTGTACATAATATTTTAGAGTATTAGTATTTTTTAATTTATCATCATATTTATTTTCTAATATTAATTAATGTAAATAATTTAATAAAATTAAATTTCTAATATAAATTAAATATTAAAATTTTTAGTTCAATGAAATAATTATTTTTTTAGTATAATTTTTTAAATATATATATAAGAAAATTTATTAAATTTATTATTAATCATGAAAGAGAGAATGGCAATATATTTAGTTTTAGTATATAAATAGAAAGATATTAAAAATAAAAAAATTATAGAAAATCTAAAATACTACTAAAAATTATACTTTAACATAATTAATGTCAATATGCTTAATTGATTGACATGTGTCAAAATATTTATGACAATGTCAACAATTTTCTTATATATATATAGATTATTGGAAAGTTACCAAACAAATAAGTTACTAGAGAAGTAAGTTAATCGAGAAATAAATTACTAAAAAATATGATTTTTATGAGTTTGATGTGAAAATATATTTTCCGAAAAGTGTAATAATTTTATTGTGTATAGATAATGCACTTGACAAAATAATAATATCATAATTAAATAATATTTATGTATGTTAAAAAAATATGAAAACATCTAATATCAACAAATATTATATATAAGTTTTATAGAAAATAATATATATTTTTATTCTTTTACAATTTAAAATTATAGTTGTAATTTAAGATAAGAATGTAAAATTAAATTCACTATAGAATTATATTCATAATAAACGTATAATCTAATTACATGTTTAAATGAAAGAAAAATTATTAAAAAAAGGAAAAATATCATTTTCATACTAGAAAAGTAAAAATTCACCTTTACTCCAAGATGTTTTTCCCTAAATGGGAAATTTACATTCCTCCCAAAAAATAATTTCATAGTTAATAACATCCAAACAAGACAAAGCAATAAATAACTTTTATGCTTTCTCTATACAAAACAATTAATTAAATTGAAATTCATATTGAATTTAAACACTATCTGTTACAAATTTATGATTAGTTGTAATTAAACTGAATTTAAATTCTTAAATATAACTTCATCTTAATTGACATATTTATTTTAATGAATTCAGCATTCTAATGTTGTTTCCTTGACATCCATACTAATGTTAATAATCCATTTTAGTAATGTCATTAAGCTAATCACTGAATTCCCAATCTTAATTACTATAAAATAGCATATGGTAGGAACGTTGAGAGTTTAGAGGTGCAGAGCAATATTAATTGTGTACAAATTCGAGACATTTACATTAGTCAAAACAAATCACAGTAAGATATGACAAAACCAATGCCAACTGTTCATCATTGAATTTTAGAACGCATATCATACATACTACATTCCTTCTAATGTCAACTACTATAAATTGCTGAAATTTCAGAACAAGTAACATCAAAGCTCAAATAAACCAATGAAAGAAGATATAATAAAATCAATAGAGATTTCTAGCTTTCGCCCCATCAAAAAAATACCAAACTCTATGTTTTTACAGTTAGGACTGCAATAAAGCTGAGTTTTAATATATTCAAACTCGATTTATTTAAAATTTCATAAATTCGAACTCAATTTGGGTTTTTTGTTGAGCTCAAAACATTGTTTAAGATTGAGATTTTTACAATTGTAAAAACATAGAGTTGACATAAATTATGTTTTTACAATACTAAAGGAATCCTTTAGTGTTGTTTAAGATTGGGATTTTTACATAAATTATGTCAACTACTATAAATTCCTTTAGTGTTGTCACTAAAACTAGAGATTCCTTTAGTTCCAACTTACATTTTTACAATTGTAAACTCAAAATCGGGCATTTTCATATTTTCAAAACTTGAACTGGCATAAACAGAAATGAACAAACATACTGTGACATTTCCTTCAATTGAAAACACAAATTGAGCATTCCCGTAATTTTCCAAAAAATAACATACGATTTTGTTTTATATGAAATTACAAATTAACATAATTATTGAATATTGTGAATATTTTTCATATTAATAAAGTTATTATTTTTAATTTGAACACAATGATTAAATATAATATGTTATGCATGTTTTTAAAAATAGAGTTTCAATCTAATATTGATTTATTTTTATATAAACTATATACTTTTATAAAATACAAAGAAAATATAGAAACTACATATTATGTAGTTTTGCACTAAGACAATATAATTTAAATATTATAATAAGTAATGATACAAAAATTAAATTTTTGGTTAATTTATCAAAAACAAAATAATATAATAGACAATGGAATGCATCATCAAATAAAAATTTTACGATCAATTTTCACGAGCATGTTATCAATCTTCATATCGTCTCATTTAAGCATTCAAGCCACAAATAAGATGAATTATAAATAAGTTAAATTCAAAGGAGCTTTTGTGTAGTTGGAACTCAAACGGTTCACGAAGAATCCGATCCATTTATAGTTTATAACCCTAGTTTGTTTCAGTAACAACACTAAAGGAATCGGTGTTGGCCAATGATAATATATATAGTTTGGCACATAAATTATGGTTTAGCTTTCTTAAAGAAGAATGACATAAAAAAGTTGAGTACCTTATGAATAAAGAAACTAATGTGTGTAAGCATAAAAATGTGAAGGAAGATTTGAATCATCTTTTTTCTCATACTCATCAAACCTCTACCCAATCTTTCTTTATAATTGACTAGTCAAGACGATTTTTGACTACCACCAACTGTGCTGGTAATGCATCATCCACAAATTACACAAATCAAACATCAGCGCATGTTATGGGTGTGATTTAAATCATATACCTCAATTCTCACTTCTTAAAAACTGGTCAAAATTACCGTAATTAGCTTTAAATGTTACTATAGTTTCATTCTCTTACATAGTATAGAAGAGGTCAATGTTTGTCTTTCAAACTGTTTAGATATGATGAAAGCATGAACTTTATATAAATAATAAATCTTTTAAGTTTTATTTGTTTAAAAGAATTTATTTTCTGAAAAAAAAATATTTTTTTAACTTTTTAATGTTTAGTAAGTACAAGAATAAGTTAATAAATTATAATTTAAAAATCAAAGAAAAATAATAATTATTCTGAACATATTTTATAAAAATATATTTTCTTATTCAAAATATAACTGATATTTTAAATTATATTTTTAAATATTTAATAAAAAAGATTATAAAATATAATTATAAAAAATAAAATAAAAAAAATAAAAAATAGTTTTCAAAAGAAATTACAAACTTAAATTATTTTTACCTCAAGGGAAAATTTATAAATAGAATGTATACGATATTTGTACATTTTTTTGCTATATTTGAAAAATTGGGATTGAAAATATTATATTTTATGTAAAAATAACTTTTCACTCAAATCGAGAGTAAATATAAGTTAGTGCAAGTGTGCAACTTTCTCAATATCAGTTAGTGCAACTTTTCACAATAACGCAGTTTGAGCATTTTTAACACTACTTTCGTAATTTTTTATCAATATTATTTTTATTCATTTTCTTAAAAAAAATTACTTTATAATTCACTGCAATAACATTTTTTACACAACTCTTTATACAATTCTCTTTTAATATTTAATAATGCATTTGGATGAGAATTTTTAAAGGAAAGTCAAAGTTTTATAAAGTGTAAGAGAAAATCTTGTTTAGGATGGAGTTTTTAATCTAAGGGTAAGTGTTTCGGAGGTAAGTATTTCGGAGATTTTCAAAAATCTTTAAAGTTTATGAATTTTAACCCTCCAAAATTGATAGGTTGAGGATATATTGTACTTATTTTAAATTTAGTGTGAGTTATTAACGTATTTATTGGTATAATATACTAATGTATGGTATCTTTTAAAATCATAATGTGTTTGGAAAGACAATATGAGTTATTATGTTACTATTATCTTTATTTAACTAATAAGAACAAAAGTTTAATGAAATATTAAAGCCACCAAATTAACTATCTAAATAAAGTTAATTTAGGTAAGAAATTTTAATAATTGGTGTAGACTAAATTTAAAAAAAATATTATTTATTTTAATTGCTAAAAATTTTGAACATATTATTTAGTTTTGCTTTTACCACAAATAATTCAAAAGAAATTGCAAAAAAAAATTAATAAATAGTTAATAAAGTAGCTTTCTCATAATATTTCAGGCAAAACTTGTTTAAATTTTAGAATGTCTAATTAAATTTTAAAATGTCTGAAGAAAAATCGAAGTAAAAAAAACAACAAAGAAGAAGGTAAATTTGTCCAATCAGAATTAAAACAGGAGACTAGAGAGGTCAAACGAGGACAAATTTGTTTAATGAATATTAAAATTATTATAACTCACTAATTTAATAAGTTATAATTCTAAAATTTTTAAGGAGTTTTAAAACCATGAAAAAACAACTTTAAACAATATAATTTGATAAACAGATAAAACAAATATAGTTTTATTTTTAGCGTTATTGTACATATAATATTATCCCATGAAACAAGCAAAATAAGCAAACTACTTACTACTCTTTACTTTACTTTATCTTATTTTTAAACAATAAAATATTTTGATCAACAAAAAATCTTACTTCACTTTACTGTATTTTATAAGTATTTACCTTCCTTTACTCTTAAGTCTCAATTTTACCAAACATACTGTAAGAGTGACTATTGGATATGATTTTAGTTGCTTAAGAGATTTAAAGTCCTTTTCGTCTTGGACTAGTGAACGTGGATAATATTTTTTGGTCAATTGAATATTAGTAGAAAATATTAATTATAAAATAATGTGGAAAATATGCATTGTTTTTAATTCACAACAAGAAATAGTGTGAAAAATATCACAAGGTTTGCGTCGAACTTCGACGGAAAAACAAATATTTGCGTCAAAGTTCGATGCAAAATGTTCGACGTATGAAAAGTCAACGTAAATTGGATTTACATGGAATGTCGAAGTAATGTTACGTCGACATTCTACGTAAAGTGTCATACGTCGAAATTCGACGTAAAATTTTGCTAGAATGGTGTCCGGAGAAAAACGTCAGTTTTGACGTAAAATCATTCCATCTGGCAGGGATAACGTCCAACCGGTTGAAAGAGATTGCGTCGACATTCGACGTAATATATAACGTCAAAATTCGACGCTAATTTATGTTCAGCTTTACATCAAACTTCGACGTTAAATATAACGTCGAAATTTTGAGTAATAACGTGTACATTAAAAAAATTATTTATATTATAAAAAGTTTTAAAAAAAATTAATTACAAATTATATGAAATAAAATTGTAATCATTTATATTTAAAAAAATTTATATACTTAAATTATTAAAATAATATAAATAAAATAATAAGAGTTAATATGAAAAAGATAATTAAAAATAATAACTCTTAAAAAAATATAAATTGAAAAAAAAGAATAAACTATAATGTAAATTAAATAATAAGACAATTATTTGAATAATATAAATGAAAATATAAGATACACAATATGAAAGAAGAAAATTACCTCAAGTTATTTGATACAACAATATGATGAACCTACAAAAAAACAAACAAAAATAATTAATTATTTATATATTACAAATGAAAGAACATAATTTAAGAATGAAAGAAGAAAGAGGAGAGAAAAATGAGAGAATTGTGGTTGTGTAGAGATTATGATAGTAAAAATATGAATATATATATATATATATATATATATGATAAGTTTAGGAGGAAAAAATTAAAAATTTAAGAGAGAAAATTGAAGAAGGAAGGAAAATTGCTGGAAATTGCTGCGAATGTAGCGTCAAAATTCGACGTAATGTAGCAGACCCAAAACACCCCAGTTTTCTTTCTTCTTCATACTTTTTGAAGCACGCCCAAACGAAAAAAAAAAATCATTCATATTTTAAGAAAAGTTCACAAAAAAAAATTAAATTAAATTTTAGAAGTTAAAATAAGTAACTATAATTTAGAATATCATAAAATAAATTTATAATGCAAATTTTGTAAATAAAATAAATATAGAAAATAATACTACGAAAGCGATTCATCATCACTATCATTGGCCGGAGTAGCCGGTTCTACTTGTGACAATGATGACGCATTACTTGTTGACACGTACACGCTTAGCAATAACATCTGACAATCATGACTCTTCATTCTATATACAAATGAATTGTTTGCATCAACACATCGACTCAAATTAGATGTATATTCATTAGGAAATCTGATTGTCCTAATCCATTGATACAATACACGCTTCTGTTCATCAGTAATTTGATATGCATCGTTCATGTACAAGTTAGTATTCGAATCAGGCACAAGTTAAGTACCATGAAAAGATTCAGCAATATACAACCATGCCTTGAAATTGTCCTTAGATTTCAATCATTCAAGATCATGTTGAAAAATTGTCAAAAATATTTTTCTTAATATGCATGACATTTAAGTTGTGTCGGCTTAACAAATCGGCCAGAATGGTAGATTCTAAAAAATACTTCTTTTCCTCCACTTCATTTCCCTTCAAAAAGCTTGGTTAATTTGTTCAACTCCTAACTCAATTATCTTTCGCATCCATTTTGTTTATGTTCATAATGTCACCACATGTGAAATACTGTAGCATCATATGCATACAGACACTGCAACCATTGCGATATGAAAAATAAAATATTTTTCTGTGCTATCAACCCCTTTTTACCACGTTTATATCTGGCGTGACCACAAAAAAAAACTCTTGCGCTTCTCTATTTTCATCCAAATATAACATACAGTAATTCGGGCAACAATCAATTTTCTCTAAAAGCTAGCCCATTTCCTTGACTAATTTCTTTGTATCGTAAAACGTCCTTGGGAATATGTTCTGCGGTGGTGAACACCGATGGAACCAATTACAAATTTGATTAAATTCACATTCTTAAATTTGATTTGTGGATTTAATATTCAGCAACTCAGTAGCCACTGTTAATTGTGTTACCTCTCATCCTTCATACAATGGTATATTTGCCGATCTTAACATGTTATAAATTCTTTGTGCTTCTGGATTTAGTTCCTGAATAATTGTAAATTCTTATCACTTTGGTGTTCAAAGATACCTTCAAGAGCACTGACAACTAACATTTGCGCAACTGGCTTAAAATCAAATTGATGAAATATTTCTTCTCCTTGATGCAATTGAGTTGCATACAAACTCGTCCCCTCGTAATGCGCAAACTGTTGAATTACTAAATTAAATTGCTCCAACTTTTATCCTTATATCTCCAATGAAAATAATACAAAGTAAAATCTTTCGAATACAAAAGTTTCTTCACTATATTAGGTTGTAATAGTTTTATGTTCTCGCATTTAGTGCATGGACAACAAATGAAGTCTTAATTTTTCACAAAAACAGCTATCGACATGCAAAATTTTACAAATTGTTCGATTCCAGAAATGAAGTCATGGTTAAGTAACTCATGAATTAATCGGATATATATCTACTCCCTCATATTTTTAATAGTAATGTGTGTATCAAACCTAAAATAATTGAAATAAATATTAACGCTAAAGCTAAATAAATTAAACTATATTTCACATAAACACATAACAATTAGTCTACCTATCATTATATAATTATTAAAACAAAAATTAAACTGTAAAAATACGCTTAAATATATCAAATTACAAAAATAATTGCGTTACTCTTCTCGCGAATATTACCGTTACATCTTATACAATATACAAATTTTATTTGGTTATCTCGTATGAATGAAGAATGGGATAGATGAGTTTAAATAGAGTTTTTTTCCATCAAACTTTTCTGCTACAACATTTTACGTCGAATTTCGACGTAAATAGCCGATTTGTTTTTTGTGCTCAGACTGATATTTTTTTTCTCCAGTTTTTCAGTCGAATTTCGACGTAGATAAACTTTACATCGAAATTCAACGTAACATTATTAATTCAATTCCCCCGTTTTCTTGTAGCAATTTTTCAAATTGTTAACTCCTTAGGTAAGTAAAATGGAAATAGAATGAAAAAGTCTATGTTAAATGCAAATTTGACACATTTTTTAAATATAAAATATATTTGTAGATACACTTAAAAGAAAAACATTAAAGATTAAAGAATAAACGTGTTTCAACATGTTATAGGAAAGTTTAATCCAAATAAATATTAAACAGTATTTTACAAAATAATGCACTGTTTAAAGCACCAGTTTAATAAAAAAAAAACCATCATATAATTATGCAAACATTTTTATTCATTTATAATATTTTATGTTTGATTCCTTCACTTTAACAGAGAAATTTATGAATATTTTTAATATCGACAATTTTTTAGATTTTTCTATATTAATTCAGAATATTAGATAAAAAAACAAACGCCAAAAATCAACCATTTGTTTTAATTTAAAAGTAAAAAAATCATTCGATATTTTAATTTTTCGTAGAGATCAGTACTCTACTGAATTGCTAGTAAAACTGCAAATAACGCATTAGACTCACAAAAATTCCACTTTCCAAGTTCATATGTCCTCTCAAAAATGAAATTGTTGTAAATGTTATTTTATAGGTTAATTTTACTATTAGAATTGTCCTAAATGAAAACACTTCTTTACTTTATTGAAATTGTACAACTTATATAAAAATAAAATTATTTATTACTGAAAAAATTAAAATCAAAAGCTTAGATTTAGTTTTTACTATATTCAACGGTAACAATTCAATGCCTCATTGAATCACCGACTCAAAAAAGCATTTCCTACCCTATACTGAATTCAAGTTATTTATTCTGTGTAGTAAGTGTAGTTAATTTATGCATTGCCTAACGGTCCTTTTAGTACAGTAACACCTTAGCTTTAGGATAGGTACTCTCATCTCATACATCTCCTGTGGCTATAAACTGTTGGAAGTACTAGAAGTGACTAGAAAATAAATGAACTTCACAAAATTGAGCCTAGCTAGGTTCTAAATAAAATAGGTTAAGAATGAAGCTCCAAGCATCATGCTAGAAAGCAAACACAAAGGAGCCCTTCAGATGCTGAAGTGACAAAACCACCCTTTAGCAGTAGAAACCCAGAAAAAAATATAGTCACAAACATTTAATTAAGCAAGAAAGTCGTCAGTAAAGATGAGGCTAGAGTTAGTGTGAAGGCAAAAACGAAGTGAAATAGACCTAAAAACCACCAGAACATGGGAAAGAAAGGTCATAAACGACAGATTCAGACTTTTTTTTTTTAAATATAAAAGGGTACAATGTTAATGCTCTTATTAGGGGAGGAAAGTGTCGTTTTATTTCCGCAGATCTCTAACATCCATTGCTGGGTTAAAACAAAATGGAGATGATGATGCCTAGTTCTCTAACATCACAAAAGAAGAGAAACTCATTTAAGATAAAATTACTTCTGCAGAATGTAAAGGGCTATCCCTAAACACAAAACATGAACTAATGGCAGAAAAAAACACAAGATATGAACAGTATTCCTAAATATGAAAAGAGAAAATCATCCAAAATATAAATATCCGAACAAAGCGTGGAACATTACAAACCATAAAAAACAGAAGGAACATAAATAATAGATTTTATAAACTACACACGAGGAAATCACAAAAAGTTTTAGAGTGAAGGAACCTAGATCATGACACAGGAAGACAAAGGAGGATATCCCATCAACCCACTTCAAAGAAACCCTAAGAAAGAGAAACCAAGGTGTAATTAGTGGGGCAGGGAGAGAATTTTCACCATTAATGGAGAAATTTGTGATTGAAGTTCAGATCATTGGAAGTTGATGTCACTTTTTTTGTCACCAAGTGGTTAGACCATTTTTGCAGAAGTGGAAGACACCGACAAAGGTGACTTACCAGTCCAACTAAAGGGCATTGGAAGTGGTACAGTAGTTGTAGTACCCTCTTCGGTGATGAAGGATATGTTTGGCACGGGAAGTGAGTGGGGGAAGTTACTTATAGAGAAATTTAATTCTTTAGTCTTGTTTAGTTAGCATTATCTAGGGAAGTTAACTATTCATTGAGGAAGTAAGTTATCTATAAAGAAGAATTCTTGACAAAATGATACGTTTTTTTTTCTTAGTGTGCAATGTCATTTTTTATCTTTTTTTATTAATTTAATCTCTTTTAATTTAAGCATTCCATTAAATTATATATTTATTATAAATATAGTTTTATGCTAAATGTAATTATATATTTTAATTTTAAATTACAATATTATTTTAATTTTTAAAATATTTAAAACAAAAAAATAATTTACAAATTTAGTATAAAAAATAAAAATAATTTATTTTAAAAACTTGATAAATTTTGTTAAATGATATATTATTTTTTATAAAAATTTATTATGATTTTTTCTATATTTTTATAAATTATATATTATTTAATTACAATCTTATTATTTTATCAAAGGTATTATGGATATATAATAAAAATATTTAATTGAAAATTTATATAATAAATAAAAAAATTACAAAAAACTTATTTTCAGTAATAAATAAATTTTATACTATTATATATTTTATGCTTTTATAAATATATAATTTTTAAGTAATTATAATGTTATTATTTTACCAAGGGCATTATAAGTATCCAATAAAATTTTTTATGCACTTCTCATTAAGTATATTTTTATACTAAATACATAAAAATCATATTTTTTCAGTAATTTATTTTCTAAGTAACTTACTTACCCAGTAACTTATTTTGTAGGAAGTAACTTAATTACACGAAACAAAGTCAAAGATAAGAGAGGGGTGACATGACTCCTCCCTTTTTTGTGGGTTCATACAATATTTTTTGTGGGTTCATACAATGTAACTCATTATTTTAGCAAGAACAAAATAATTGCACTATTAGTTGCCTTTCCTTTAATCCATCCAATCTAATAACTCTCTTTCAAATCTAAACAGCACCTGCCACTTGTTTTGTTATTCTAGTCTCTCTCTCATGGGCAGGACCACAATGACATTTATATTGGGATAAGGACAACCAACTAAACACAACACACTCGATAAGTCTTAGGTTTAATAAACCAATGCATAGATATGACATTGTCACTAATAATATCAGAACATTAACAGTTAAATAAACGGTCTATTTAAACAAAGGTTGGCTATTAGAAAACAAAGAAAAATGCTGAGCTTCAAATTATAGAAGCATCATTTATTTTCTTCAAATGATTTATAAACAGAACTTGTTAAAGTCAAATATTGTGTGGATTCATGAGCAGTATGTGGAAGGTATTCTTCATCTTTTTTTTTGTGAATGTTTTCTAGTTTGGTTCCAAGGCAAACAAATTCAAAGAAAGATGTATTGTAGGAATTGACATATGTGAGTGGAGAGCCCAATACTTTGCTGGAGTCACTATAGAGATTGATCATTTGAGTTAGGACTGGATTTTTCCTTGTGTTTTTCATTCACATTCTTTATCATAATTGGCATGATTAAGCCTCTTGAGTTTTAACTATTATACTGGTTGATGCAAGTAAAATTTTTCTTCACTCAAATCAATCACCTAGGCCAATAGAAAGTCCAACAAGATGATTTTTATCAATGTTAAGAGGTGATATTCCTGTTGTAATGCAAAGTTAATCTTATAAATAACTCAACAAAACATAAGGATTGAATCATTAAAAAGAGAATGAAAAAAAAAAGATAATCATAATTTTTCTTTTCTAGTTTTCCATTCTATCATATAGACAACTAGAACTGGACAATGCTAATGCAACTAAACATCTCAAATCTGGGCAACATTACTTTGATGAAAAACACTGACAAAACATTTAATTACAATTCAATATCTGGAAGGAATTTTCAGCTGGATGTTGGTAGTATGCTCAGAATTAAATATTCATAAAATTGGATATAGAATCTAAGACACTACATGTAGTTGAATTTTTTATGTTATTGTAGTACTATATCACATCACTTTTTGCTGGGTAATATCCAATGTTAGTTTAAACCAAAAAATACCCAACTTGAATTTAATTTCTACAAGTATTTCATATGACTATAAAAGAAATTTTAACAAGTTCATCAACTGTAAATATTACTCGATTTCTTAACTCACAAACCTCCTTCCACTGGACCTCAAGTGTTCAAGGCTATATAAAGCCAACTAAATTAGTGAATCACTTAGATCAATTGATCCAAAAGGGTGAAATTATTTTGTGATGCAAATTCTTATTTGGACTCAAACTGATATAGCCAATATACAAACTGAGAACCTTATTTAATATATGTAATCTTTCAACCCTATAAACGCTTTACACTTTACTGACGTTTTAAAATGAGTATTGTGTGGAATTTTTCTTATTTGCGTTATAAGTTTCCTGAACATCACTAAGACAAGAAAACCGTCTAGACACAATCTAACCAAGGAAATATAAATCCAGATCGTTGTCTTACAAAAAAAAGAAAAATTCTGAATTGTTATTCTTACATGACCGACCCTCACAAAAGTAGCAAACCACAGATATGTTTTATAATGCTCATAATTATTTTCCTTTTTTGGTCCTAACGAGTGTATGCTTATAATGCATATCCATCAAACTAAATATTAAGCAGTAAGAGTACAATTATGGACAAAGATAAAAAAAAGGAAAAAGAAATAGAACATATCCTGCTGAACTAATCTTTCAACAAAAATGCTATACACTTCTCAGTAGTAGGCAGTCAAATTATTTGTTCTTATTATCAGAATGTTATTAATTGTTTCCACTTTTTCTCCTTTAAGAAATGTTTTATTTTGGTATAAGTTCTTCATATCTTATTAACAATGGTGAAAATTCTGAATGAAACTCTACAGATCAGCTTGAGAGATGCAGAACATCTTTCCAAAGTTACCATTAACTAAACCTCTGGCATAGAAGGCATTTGCAGCTTCATAAAGAAGGCAGTAGAACAGAAACATCTATCTTTCTTCAATAATATCTTCCCAACTTGAATATATACTAAATTTTTTTTCCAAGATTATGTAACTCGTTCCAGTAGCAAATTTCTATATCAAAAGAAGCACTTCATGTGGATTTTGGAATTTATTCAACCCAGTTTATAAATAATTTCACTTAGCCCTTGCAATCAAGGACAATCTCATTCACAACTATGTTTGGGCCAGCATTTCATACTCATCAATATAAACTTCGGCTACAACACAGAAGATCTGTAAGCAAATGACTTGAAACTAATTATTTTAGCAAATGACAATTTTTTTTGTTTAGCTGTCTAGTAAACCTATCACAACTTTAGATGCCCTTTGCTGATGTACCTTGCTATATCAGATCAATAATTGAAGAGAAACTACAAAACTACAGGTAAACATCAAGAAGCAAAATTTTTTGATAAACATGTTTCTGTGGATGAAGATTGGAGCTGTGTAAGTAATATTCGAGAATTTATATTGCAAATCGAACAATGAATTGTTTTTGTCACTGAAAACTATGGAAGGATAAATCTAAAGAAAAAGACAAGATTTTCCTAGATTATTTAGCAAGCAAAAACAATAGTCTAGTCTATCATAAACCTACCTGAACACATTCAATTAAATTTGTTCAGAATTTCACGTTCACTATTAATCCAAAAGGATCAGTACTGTCTGTCCTTAAGACACTCTTGCAACTTCCACGTTATCAGAGATAAGCTCTGTGTTTGATAAATAAATAAGTTCACTTGAAAATGCTCAAATAAAAAGAGACAAAAGAGTAACGTGGCAAATGCAAATGCACAGGTATAACTATTTCAGTCCAGGACATCTTTTACTGATAATAACCTCAAATTTCATAAAATCATTGAGCTGCTGAGACAATATCTGTTTAGATGCAGGATCCAGAAGCAATTTTACTGTGTTTGGGATCAAGAGCTCTAGCTCTAAAACGTGGCCTCTCTTAATCACTAAATCATTCATTTGATTTTCAAAAGTTTTGAATGTAAAACTAGTGAAATTCGTTCTACTACGAAGAACTTGTGTAACTAAGAGGGGTCCAAATTTGTTGGTAATTCATCGGCCTCAATAAACTATAAAGGTGTTAGAAGAAAGTGACGTGATTATGTATTTCACCTGCCAGACTAGAGAATACTAGTATCAAATCAGGCAATTATGCAAATTTTTCCCTGGTATTGCATCAGAAAATGGGGGAGAGCACTGTTTAGATTCTTCCTCGCCAAATAATCTTCAAGTGCATTCTTCTTTCCTCAGAATTTTAGTTATCTACTACTCCACTAATTGGTGTAGTAGCAAATATGTGAAAATTTTTCACTTTTCCTACAAACAAATTAACCATTTGTTGACCAAGAGATTAGCCCTAATAAGCCTTAATCTGCCCAACCTTTTTCACAAGCAAGTACACCCCAAGGATATGCTCTCTGCATCCAATATACAATTTCTACAAGCCTTTACCAGGAAATGCATTCGAAATGATTTAAGTTTAGCTTGATTTAAAGCATTAATGTTACCTCTCTAACACCATATGGTATTTGCTCTTCTAAGAATGTTTTATTCACAAATTTCCCTTAATTTATTGGAAGTTTGCACCATCATATCACATAAAAAGCAATCCATCCAATAAGGGAAAAAAGCCAAAACTCATCAATTCCTTCCTTCACTTGTCACTCTTCTCACATAACACCATCAAATCAACCATACAAAAACATCAAACACATCCAAAAACTAGTTGGTCTAAGCCAGATAATCAATTAGACAACAAAAATTATAGTCAACTAGCTAGACAATCAAAATCAACTTAGCAATACACAATCGAACATTAAATATAAACCTAAAACTGTAACGACAAAAAGAATATAAATATTGAAATACCTTGGTGCGTTCTGATTATCAACCCAGCTTCATTTTCAGGATCAACACATTTGTAAGATGAATCATTGTCCCAATTATATCGTTCCAGTCAATCTGCAAAAATGATCAAATTTACGAGAAATCAATACACCAGTCAATAAGTCGAAAAAAAAAATAGAAAGAAACAATTGTTCACGGTTTATAATCAAACTAATACATAGCCTGATAGCCGAAATTCCAGTTTACATTCCAAGCAATTGTAATAAAAATATGAGAATTCTTTCTCACACATACAAGTCTATAACAAACCTAAACAATTAAAGTGTAACGTAATAAAAATTCGGAGTTATCATTAATGAATGTGTAGGTGTGATTATGTTAGTTCGAATTGATTTGTTAAAAATTTAGGAATGATACCATAACATTTATGTTGTTGTAGTAATGGGTTAACGTGGTGGAGGGGATTCCTACGGTTTTGGAGTGGAAGGAAGATATGATCATTGGCCTCTTTTTTTTCGGTAATTAAGGAGATTTGAAGCATTGCTCGGATTTGCTTTTATATATCCAAAAGTATGGAAGCCGTGTTTGGCTTTCTAACTTGATCGAAACAACATTGATATATTAGAAAGAACTGAAAGAAAAAAAAATAGTCGATTAAAATAATTTTATGTGATATAAAATGAATATACATAAAATATATTTTTATTTAATACTTTTTAAAATATATTCATTACCGAATGTGGTTAATAATGACTAATTGATTTTTTTTCGTATTCTATGAGTAGAAGCTTATTTATAAAAGATAAATAAAAAAATTTTGTTTAGTTTAAAAAAAATTGTGTCAAATAAAACTGCACAGAAAAAGTAAAAATAAAAGATAAACATTACATAGATGTACAATTTTGAGGATATATAATGTAAAAATGTTTTTAAAAATTTATTTATAAAAACAAATTACTTGAGATTTTAAATAGTGGAAAAGACAAAATTTGTAAAATTTACATGCATTAAAATTTGTAAGTCCCCATAATGTAAAAAAAATTAAGTTAGCATATGTTTATATTTATAATTTGTTTCAAATTTACAAGCTAACATGTGTTCACATTTGAAACAAATATAAAGAATATAAATTTAAATATTTTTATAATATAAAATCTAAAACAGATTATTTTTCAAATTATTTTTTTAATAATTTCCAATACAAAATCTTAAAAACATTATTAATGTTATAAAAATTGAACCAAAGTGATCGGTTGATCTAATAAATTATTGAACCGACCACTTATCTAGCCTGATTTTACCATTCAAATTGATCTGAATAATATTAATAAAAAATCGATAATCTAAACCGATTTTAAATAGTGATAAAAATTTAAATAATTTTAAAATTATATATATATATATATATATATATATATATAATTTAATTATTTGTTTAATTAATAAACTACCAATTCAACTAAAAAATTAATGTAATATTTTTTTTCCGATACAATCACCGTTGTAATAAGCGGTACGTACGATTATGAAATCGTTAAATAAGAGTGTAAAATTGCAGAAATCTTCATGTTCGCACTCATCAAGAAGAGAGGCCGGGTCGCAGTATCCACGTGTTCTGCTTCTGAAGGTGGGACTCCAGCTCTGAACTTTAGACCCAAAGAAAAAAAATATCATACTCTCACTCTTCCAGCGCTACTCTTCAAATCTCTAAAACCATTGACTTTTATTTTTAATGGCTTTTTTCTATGGTTTTAACTTTTTTTACAACTAGGTTTTTGTGCAAATAAATTATCCATGCTGCGATTTTTAACCAAATAAGAAAGAGTTTTTATGGTTAATTTGATTTTTTTCCATATAATGTGTTTAATAGTCTTTTGAATAAATTATGGTTAATTTGATTTATTTATTTATATTATTTTTAAATTATTAGTTCGACCAGTGAACAATCAGTTATACCAGTAAACCAACTATCCAGCCTCATTTATTATTCGATCACTGATCCGATTTTGATAATACGAATAGAACAGCGTGGATAGTTGAATAAATATTAGAAAAAAGTAAATAAAAAGGAAGAAAAACAGAAAGAGTCCCCCACTTGAAAGGAAAGGGAAAGCCAAGCTTTTAGAAGGATGGGGCCACAAAATTGGGAAACAGTAATAATTCATTTTATGACCATTACTGTCCTTTTCATTTCTTTTTCTCTCCTCCTTTGTCGTTTTCCTTCATCTCCCTTGTTTTTTTGCCGACTCTTCCCCCACTCCTAAACATCACCATATATCTCCAAATTATTCTAATTTTTTTCTATTTTTTTAACTATAATTATTTTCTATAACCACAAGTTTTAAATATGATTATTACACTAAGGATATTGCTAATCAAAGATGCAATCGACTCAATAAATACCATATTATTTCCAATTATATTTTATTTGTAATTTGTTCTTAGGTACAAAATTTGAATTTTATGTATTTTTTTTTCTCTTAAGTTAACTCAAGTATTGATGTGCTACAGGTTTATAGGCTCATTTTTCTAATGTATATTTTAGTTAAAAAAGATTGACAAAACTATGAAATTAAAAGGGTTATTATTTCTTTTTTTGGCAACCCTAAGTACTCAATTAAGTAATGATTGAGCATACTAATTAACGAAGCAAAACTTTATAATAAATAAAAATTAAGGTTCATAATGAGAGATTTTCGAGAACTAAAGGAATAATTATTAACATAGGAAATAGTTTCAACATAGAACCATTGTCAATGCCATCCTTAAGGCTTATATAATCTTAACAAATAATATATATTTGTTATGAATTATCAATGCCATCCTTGAGGCTTATGTATATTTACACATCTAGTTAGATAATATTTGAGAGCAGCTCACTGTATTTACAGCTCTAGTTGTAACATTGTGCATAAAAACCTTAGTAATGATCCATGAAAATTCACTCACACCCTAAAATTCCTTAACTTTCACTACATATGTAGTAATTACTATAAGTTATATTTTTTTTCAGAAGGAAAAAATAACTAGTCAAGGTGTAGTACTATAAAATCGTGCTTAGTTATGTCAAATTATATGATGGGATAATAAATTATTTCCAAAAGAATAAGACATACACAAAACTCTGTCTTTTCCTTCAAATATGATTAAACATCTTTAAGAGAAAACAAACTAAACAAACAACAAACAAACATAAATAAGGTTGCACAATACAAGTCATACTAAGTTTAATGAGCAAAAACTTACCTCAAATGGCTTCAGCGATCCAACTTATTTGCTTTAAATTTACATGGATGGTATTGAAGAAGAAACTAGCAATAACCATCATCTCTCTCTTATGCTCTTTTAGATTCTTACGTAGTTTGGAACCAAAAAGGTTGAGTTATTAGTTATGAGAGGGAAGGTAAGAAGAAAGAGAGAGCAACGAAAATGGTAAAAGATGAAAGTTGACACAGCAAAACGAGAGAAGGGACAAGAGAAGAGAGGAAACGCTATAAAGCTGTATGCATTTCTGAAGAATATATATAGGTTATATATAGATCTGAGGTTCACAGAACAGAAGAAGTGACAGAAATTTGCAAAATGAAGCTAGGGTTTGGATTATGACTATTGTACTACAGTACAACTACAGTGAACAGCAACACGTAGGATTTATGGAATCCGTGTTACTGTTGAAATCTGCGATTAATTATGTATATATAAGTTTTTATTCAGGGGAATTAATTATGTATATATATATAGTTATATATATGTGCTTCTTTGTCATGCTAACATAATGTTATATTTCATTATTTAATTGTATTTTTTATGTATTACTAAATTGATTTTGCTCCCTTTTCTGTTCTTTATTTTACAGTTTTTTTTATGTGGTGTTATATAAAGACACCAAAGGAGAATGTAATAAAAGAAAGAGGTGAGTATTGGATTGGGATGGTAAGGGTAGGGATGGAGTGGTACGTGATAATGTTGAACACAGCATGCATAGCATAGGCATGAGTATGGCAAACAGGAGTATGAAAATGCTTTGATGTGAACATAGAAATTAAGCTATATATAAAGATACCAAAGGACGATGTAATAAAAGTTTTGATAGTTCAATTTAACCAACCACCCCCATATATTTTGTAGGGGCTGCCCTTCTTCTTCTTCCTTTCTCTTAAAAGTAAATCATATAATCTAAATACACTAACTTGATTGTCAAGCCGAATAATTTAGATATTTTCATGATAATATCGTTTTTAGTTGTCTCTAACTACAATTCACGTGATAAAGAGTAGATTGATGCACGTGAATCAATACATCGCTTTACTACATCTTGTTTAATAATTCATGAAAAATATCATAGATTTTTTATAAAGCGAGGCGAAGAAGAAACTTTTACTGTTATAGTTTTTCTTTATAGAAATAGCCGTTGTCCGTTAAAATCTTATTTATATTAGTTGGAGAATTTAGAAATTAGGCCTTTAATTAGACATAACACTCAATTACACTACAGTGTCCAAATATTTAACTATAGGGATATTTACACTCCGTAGACTTTTTCCTTTCTTTTTTTACAATCATGCTGCCTTTTAAAATTTTTACAAATTAAGTATTTTTTTACATTTTCTACGGAATGGATTTTATATGAGTTTAACCGTTATATAAATTTCACGGTAAATTTTATTTAACTTTATATATAAGTTTAAATAGTTTTATGCATTAATTTATATTTATTTTCTAAACTTAAATTTAATATAAACTTCTAACTTAATATATGCTGAATTGTTATGTTATTTGTTGATTTGTAAAGATTAAATGTTTATCAATTTTTATAATTTTAAATTGAACATTAATTTTATGTAAATATTATATCAACTAGAAAAAAGATATTTATAAATTAATAAATGAAATTACAAAAATATTTTATTAATTTAAACTTATTATAAAGTTTTAACTTGAACTAAATTGTTATTCTTTTATAAATTTAAAAAAAATAATTTTTGTATAAACTTTATATACTATTTAAAAATAATTGGAAGCCAATTAGTTTTTTTTTCCTGTTCAGAAGAAGGTCATTATACATACCGTTTATAAAAAATGTTTATCAATATTACATATTAAATCTTGTTCATAAATAAAAAATAGGTATATTTCGAGTGAGATGTAAATAAATAACTTATCATAAAAAATTAATTTTCTGTTAATTTCTAATTAAAAAATATAATTAAAATATCAATGTAACCAGTCCAAAGATGCATGCACTAAGGATCGAGCCAACTCGTTATATCCTACAGGCGGACCTACCAAGGCCAACGATGTCTACTTTTACTCCAATTCCTTAATTTTGGGTAATTGGAGTACCAAAATAGTACGTTTTTAAGCATATTTTTGTCTTTTTGAAGTTAAATTTTGGGGGACTTTTACTATAGAGAGGACTCATTGAAGTAAAGATTCATAATTCTTCGATGTAGTGAAAATAAATCTGAACCTTTTATTTGTTCAGTAAAAATTAATTTTAATTTTACGTAATTTATATACTTTCTGTAAAATAATGAAGAAGCCTCAATGAGTCCTCTAAGGAGGAGACTGATATTAAAATTTTTCTCAATTTTGACGTTGAAGTTTTGTTTGGAGGGAGGAGTGAGATTAATCCTACCATAACTTTTAGTTTAATTCTGACAATAACGTTAAAAAACATAAATCAAATTTGACCATCTTTTCTAACATTAACTTTTACTTTTGTGGTACCTTAAAGTGATGATGGTGGTAAAATTTGAGTTGTTATTAAATAGGTATTTTAATTAAAACAAATTAAATATTCAAACTATATCAGAAACTCAATCCAACCAAAATTAAATAAGTATATTGGTTGGATTTTCTTTTCAAAATCCAACCAATAAATGATAAGCATATTAATTTATGAAGCACAAAATTCACTAAAATTAACAAATCAGTGATACTCTTTATCTCAAAATAAATGTCATTTAAAATTTTATATGTAAATATGTATTAAATTAATTTTTAATTGATTATTATAATTTTTTATTTAAGTATATCAAAAAATTATTAAACTAAATTTAAACTAAAAATATAAAATTAATAAAAATAATATTGAAATAAATTATTAAATAATATATTAATAATACCAAACAACATATAAAATAAAAATATATTTTTTTAAAAACAGAATGAGTAATAAATGATAATGACAACATATAATGTGTGGGTAAAAGTAAAATATACCACAAAATGACAAAAGTCTACCTTTAATCTTAACTCCACCTGTAATTTCAGAATAGGAAATGTTGTGTAGAGGCTCGGCCACGCATGGGTCCACAACACTCCTTAACAGGCCTATGGGCCAGTCACCCCAACCCATTTCCTATAGTCGGCCCAACCCCATAACTCAGGGCCTGACAATTATAGGCGGGTTGTTGACATATGATAAGGCTAAATATACACATTTATTCCATTTAAATTTAGTTGATTTTCATGTCATTTCAGAAGATAAAGCAATAGATTTTATATGTTTATGTTCGTTTTGGTTTTATCTAGGTTTTTGCAAAGAACATGAAGAGTTACTAATGTTTTGATGGAAAATCACGGCACATCGAATGAGGCCATTTTGGAAACATGAACGAATGAATTTCCGAGCAAAGATTAGAGCTCAAAGCGTTGATAAATGGTGCAAAAGTGAAGCCAAGCTTGAACTCAAGGGGACATCATGAATGTGATCCAAATCAATAACAAGACTTGGATGCCAAACTGTGGGCAGAAGATGTGTCTCAATCGAGACCTACCAAGTCTCGATCGAGACTTACCAAGTCTTGATCGAGACTCAGCCAAAAGTGAAGATGAGCTAGGACAGAACACATGCCTCGATCGAGCTTCGAATGGTCTCGATCGAGACTCAATCTGACGATGAAATTTGATTCGGTCAGAAGTGGAGTCTCGTTCGAGACTCAAGGAATCTCGTTCGAGATCTGACTACATGAAGAGATTAGCTTGAGCAGAACGCATGTCTCGACTGAGACTCAACTCGCCTCGATCGAGACTCAACCAGAAGATACAACAAGTTTGGGAAGGAGGCAAGTCTCGATCGAGATTTTCCAAGTCTCGATCGAGACTCAATCCGAGTGAGCATTTGGCTTGGACAGAAGATCAACCTCGATCGAGGTTCACCTAATCTCAATTGAGATTGATCCAGACTCAGCAAAGTATGTTCAAAATACTCTTAAAATAATGGATGAAGTGAGGGCAAAAAGGAGATTTTAAGGAGACAAGAACACAATTAGGTGGAGGCACAAGGAATAATATGGCATGGCCCCACACTTTCCAGTTAAACAGACCACAATCTATGGTTTTAAAAGGAAGGAAAAGAAGGCTAAGGGGGCTCTTGGCTGGGATTTGGAAGGAGGAACAAAGGAAAGACTGAGAGAGGTTTTTCTTCTTCTTCTTAGAGGTTATGGATTCCTTGGCATGGCCCCACACTTTCCAGCTAAACAGACCACAATCTATGGTTTTAAAAGGAAGGAAAAGAAGGCTAAGGGGGGTCTCGGCTGGGATTTGGAAGGAGGAACAAAGGAAAGACTCAGAGAGGTTTTTCTTCTTCTTCTTAGAGGTTATGGATTCCTTTATTTCCTTTGTTTTGATTTTAGATCTAGCCATGCTAGGCTAAACATTTGGTTGGATTTTCCTATGATGTAAATAGATTTTATGTTTGGTTTTCTTGTTGGATTGAGGTATGCTTGAATAAATTCATGTTGATTGAATGTTTTCTATTTGATTGTGTTTAATGAAAGGACAATTAATTGAGTAATTGTGATTGGTTGTTGTTAGTAACTCTAGACATGAATTATGAAAGCCGAGGTTTAGAGAGATTCACAATTAATTACATTATATGTTGAATCCTAAACTGGAATTGCGAAAGCCGAGGCTTAGGGAGGCTAATCAAATAGTGTTAATGCTCAATTGGATAGAAATATACCATTTGACGCTAATGTGTTCAATGATATACTTATGCGCTTAATGACCTTAGTTAATTTGATGTGTCACAAAAGTAGAACATTATTTGAATCAAGGATACGATTTTGAGCATCCCAAAAGGGACTCTTAATTAAGAATAGC
>CANYCX011676911.1:0-12110 GCA_948193385.1 Breynia disticha f. nivosa | reverse complement strand
GGTTTGTGTAATTAATGAACTTAAATTATAGTGGAATTGGAGGAGTTTAGGCTGGGAAAGCCAAAGGTTCCCCTGCGCATGCAGCTTAATAGCCAGTGAGGATCGCTTACTGAGTATTCGTTAATACTCACCTTCTATTTTGCTGTTAAATATGTGTAGATCATTAGTAGCGGCTGGGATCTCTTTTGGCAGCGGAGCATACGCGTGTGATACGAGGCAGCTAGGTCAACTCTGGCATTCTTATTTTGGGATTTTATACATTTTGTGTTTTGTATAGCCTTATACATGGTAGTATAGGCTTAACATGTGCACCCCTTGAAACCAAAAACCATTGCTTTCGTTTACTCGAATTTAATTGTATTGGATTTGGTTTTGTATAATGCATATGCTACTATTTCATTTACATATATATATATATATATATATCTTCACTTGATTATAAATGTTAAAAAAAAACGGTTGCAGAAAATCGTATTTACGAAAAAATGAACTTAAGGAAAATGAGTTTCACAACCTGAAGGACTGAAGAACCAAGGTGGGTTGTGCACTAAGGAGTAGTTAAAACTGGTGGCATATCTATGTATTGAACAGTTTTAATGCATGTGTAATTATCTTTGATGGGTTGTAATAGCATGTGGAAGTTTGAATTAATTCCCTTTCTTGGAAAACCTATTTGAGATTTTAAACATGCATATTGTTTAGCGGTTTTTGTATTTCTTTTAAACTTTTATAATTCTTTATTTTTAGATTAAAAGTTTTTCTACTCTTTTACCTTTAAATTATTAATTGATTTCTAAGTTCGGGTACCATTCGAGAAATGAGCGTATATAAGATTGGATGGTAGTCGAATTTGGGGGTCACACTACATCTTCAGAAAAATATCTAGGTGGAACATTATTTTGACTACAAAAATTTCTTCATTCTCTTTTGGATCTAGACCTTAACCAAATATAAGTTGAAACATCTTTATTGGACCAATAAAACATTTTGTTTCTTCTGAACTATCTTGGAAACACAAATTGAAAATATGATATACACATTTAATATGACATACAATTGCTAAGTAGTTGTGAACAAAAAAATTCCACGCTCGCTTACTATTAGAAGATAAACCATACTCATCGCCTTTATCAGCTGCTTACTCTGCAAATTGCAAAATGACGTTGCACCTCCATTTCATTTCACTCAACTCCAATCCCATCCCACCTCTCCTCTTTGTCATTTCCAACGCCCACAAAATTAACAAAATATAAAATTTCCTACAACTGTCATAAACTCTTAATAATAATAATAATTCTAACACCAAACAACCTCAAGTACATCAACAATACAAAAATCACTAACTTTTGTAAAAAAGAATAGTTCAAAAATCTACCTTAAATCTATTCACTTATAACTATTTAGCCGAAGATGAAGATTGCCCATTCATATTTTAGCACCAAAATTTATGTAAGAAAACTAATGATTTTGATCTTTTTGAGCGGCAAAATTAATGATTTTGATGGCGTGAAGCTACTGGGGAATCAGCATTCAAGGCAGTGAGCAATTGCCTCGTCTTCACTTAGAAGAATCAAAATGAATACAAATATGATGCATGTAGGTAGATTAACAAGAGTGTGTGGTAATGAGAGACACTAAAGAGAAAAGTGAGTCTAGTCAGATTTTTTTAGAGAAGTAACGTGATGACTGATGAAGGCAATAAAGGAATTATGAGAAAAGAAGATTTAGCTTGGTTTTATACATTGTATTGTAGGTTTTTTTTTGGTCAGTTTGAGGGCTGATTAATTGCCCAATTATATCCTCTCTGTAACAGTTCTGGGTAGACTCACTCCCATAGCATCTTCCATTAAAATCCCAAGACACCAGCTAGGAGCTTCCTGTAAAATATGCAGGCCCTGTGGTTGCCGACTTCCCCAATTTGCCAGCTTGTCTGCCACTCGATTCCCTTCACGATAAGTATGCTGAAAATGTATTATCCAATCCCTCCCTATAAAATTATTTACTGCTAATATGAGCGGGGCTAAATTATGACAAGGCTGAATCTCTTTTCGTAAGAGCTAGAGGCCAACTGCAGAATCCATTGACACAACTACCTTCTTAAATCCTTCCTCCCAAGCCATGGACAAACCATAAAACAAGCCCCATAATTCAGTTTCAAGTGCAGATGCCATCCCTAAATTCACTGCAAATCCCTTTAGCCAAATCCCAGCTTCATCATGCAGAACACCTCCGCAAGCAGCCAGTTGCTCAGCTCCTTTACTAGCTCCATCAGTATTTAACTTCACCCATCCATGTTGAGGTAATTCCCATCCAACTAAAATGTCCTTTTTAACCATGTTAAACTCCTTTCCTTTCTCATATGCATCCCTTATATCATGAGCTTGCTTCCATATGAACCTCATATCCAAATGCCAAGCTGTATCTCTGAAAATTAAATCATTCCTCCCCTTCCATATCCACCAACAAATTAGGACGAACAATTCATTCCATTGCAGACATCCCCACTTCATATCTGAGCATTGTAAGTTGATCTGAAGCCATTGTTCGTAAGGCATTTGAAACAAAAAATCAACACCCTCTGGAGGAAGGATGTGACTCCATAGACGCCTAACTTCCAAACATTCCCCAAATAAATGGCTAGGAGACTCATTCTCCCTTTCACATAAACTACAAGAAACTTGAATAACTAGACCCCTCCTGTATAAGTGTGCTTTAGTTAATATTCTGTCCTGCGCTAGAAGCCATCCGAAATACCTATAACGCTCCGGCAACTTCAACCTCCAAATCTTCCTCCACATTGAACAATTATTCAGACCTGCGTCGGGCAATAGTGATTTAAGCTGGGCCCAGTAAGCTATTCTAACAGAGAACTCCCCTGATGGGTTTAATTTCCAAGTGTAACTATCCTCGAACTGATTCAAATTAAACAATCTACAACCTGCCATCCTCAGTAAGTAAGTCGCATGTATTTTATCCTGAAAACTATCCCATTTCCATTGACCTTCTTCCCAGTAATCAATAACTTTCCGTTGCATCTCCTCCTCCGAGATTTCCTCCATCACCATATCTCTAAGAGAAAAATTCCCCAGCCACTTATCCTTCCAGATATATGTACTCCTACCATTAAGTGCATTCTTTCCCATCCCCAACCTAATTACATTTACCTGTTCGGCTATCCCCTTTCAAGTTGCCGAATCTAAACATTGAAAACTTAACTCTTCCCCTTCCAAGCTCTGTCTGCTATGCTTACTTATCAATACTTTGATGCTAAAATTATCTTCCCCAACTATAATTCTCCATGCTTGTTTGGCTAGTAGAGCCTTATTAAATAACCTCATCTGCCGAACTCCTAATCCACCACTTTGTTTAGACTGGCATACCCTTGCCCACTTTACTTTGTGAATTCTCCGCTTCTCCTCCGTGGTCCCCCAGATGAAACTTTGCTGACATGCGTCTATTTTATCGCAAACACTTTTCGTAACCAAAGCTTTTTGCATGACATAACAAGGGATAGCAGATGTGACTGCCTTCATTAAAGTAACTCTAGCATCCATAGACAGTAAGTTAGACTTCCAGCCTTGCAACTTTCTCTAGACTTTCTTCAACAATTTTGTATATGTATTCCTGGACACTCTTCGCTGAATAGACGGCACCCCAAGATATTTAGATGAAGAATATGTCCGAGGAACCGCCAATAGTCTGCTTAGTATACCGAAGAAATGATTAGTGACATTCCTTGAGACTATTAAGGAGGACTTTTCAAAATTCACCCGTTGTCCCGATGCGCGGCAGAACAAGGAAAGAATCTTATTAACAACGTGAGTTTGTGAAACCTCTACCTTGGCAAATAAAATGATATCATCTGCAAAACAAAGGTGAGATAGTTTTGGCCCGCCCCTACTTAGCTGAATCGGTTTCCAAAGACCACGTTGCACCTCCAACTCTATGAATTGACTCAATCTCTCTAAACATAACACGAAAATGTAAGGAGAGAGAGGGTCCCCCTGTCGCAAACCCCTGGAAGGAACAACCACATTCGTAACCTCCCTATTCCAAATGATGCGATAATAGGGAGACCTAATACACAGCATAATAACATCAATAAGATTAGTAGGCAGCCCCAGTCCTCGTAGAGTGTCCTCTATAAAATCCCATTCCATCCTATCATATGTTTTCTCCAAATCTAGCTTCAATAACATATTACCCCTAGTCCCCATATTCTTCTTAAAAGAATGCAGAACGTCTTGATATATGAGTATATTATCCGTAATACACTTTCCCTGAATGAAACTTGTCTGCATTGGGGATATGAATTTTGGCAAGAAAGGCTTAAGCCTATTGACTATCGCTTTAGTTATGGTCTCGTATAGCACATTACATAGGCTTATAGGCCTGAATTTCTTGAGAGTTTCTGGATTCTGAACTTTTGGTATAAGAACCAAAAATGTTTTGTTCAATCCTGAAGGCATGATCTTATTGTTTAGGCAATCTAGAGCTGCCTTTGTGAAATCCTCCTTTATTACTGGCCACATTTTTTGGAAGAAATCGGTTGAAACCCGTCAGGACCCGGGGCTTTATAAGGGCTCATTCCCATTAGAGCCTTATACACTTCCTGTTGATGAAAGGGTTGCGCCAACTCATGCAATTCGGCTTCCTGCCATCGTGGAAATCTAGTTAGCATATTAATTACATCCCTCTGGTCTTTTTCAGAACAGAAAAGCTTAGAGAAATATTGTTCCACTACGATCTTCATAGTAGCTTGATCAGCAGTCCACGAACCGCCCTCCAACTTTAATCTTGAAATACGATTCCGATACCTTCGAATAATAGTAGAAGTATGAAAGTATTTTGTGTTACGATCGCCCATAGTAATCCATTTCTCCCGTGACTTCTGAAACCAAAGAAGTTCTTCCTCCTTTAACACCTTATCTAAAAGCCCCCTAAGCTTCATCTCTAATTTCACCAAGTGAGGTTTAAAATGTATGCCTTGAGCTCTTTGAATGCCTCCGATCCTGGCTATGAGATTGTTTTTTCCCTTGAAAATATTACCAAATACATCCTTATTCCACTGCTACAATCTTGTAGATAAGTTCTTAAGTTTCTCTATGATGCCCTCATCATCCTCCAGGCTTCCTTTACCACACCTTGTAGATCTTCATAGGCAAACCAAGCAACTAGAAAACGAAAAGGGGCCTTAAAATTTTGAGACTAGTTCTCCTCCTGAAGTCTCACCAAAATTGGAGAATGATCTGAATATATTCTTTTTAAATGATACACCTTCCCTTCACTCCAGAAAATTTGGCCTTTGATATTACAAAGGGCACGATCCAGCCTTCAAAATATCCGTGTAGTCTGTGTAGATCCCTTAGCCCAAGTGAAAGAAGATCCCAAGAAACCCAAATCAATGAGTCCCAAATGATTTATCCAATTCACGAAACATTGTTTTAAAGTATTGTTTCCTCCATCTTTGCTACATTCTTCAGATGACAGAATTGCATTAAAATCTCCAACAATAATCCACGGCCCCTGCACTGAAGCTGCTAGGTTGATAGTTTGCTGCCAAAAATCTCTACCACTATCCCCATGAGGGAATCTATAAATAACCGTACAAGACCAAAAGGACCCACCCCCCTGAGAAATCTGCATATGTACATATTGAGCATCAGACGCCAATACTTGAACCGTCCATGAGGACTTATTCCATAAAACCCATAGGCCTCCACTCATCCCCTGAGCTTCTTCTCTATGCGAGGATTCAAAACCCATTTTCTGGCAAACTCTTAAAGCCTTATTCCCACTTATCTTGGGTTCAGTAATTGCTAGAAGATCCACTTTATGCCTTCTAACTAAATACCTTAGATGAGTCACTGTTCTTGAGTTGCCCATTCCACAGGCATTCCAAAACAGAATCGACATTATTATTAAAGGATGTAAAATACAAATCATGGCCTCAAAATTCCCCTGTAGAATCCACGTTATCTGCACCTTCGACGACATTTCTTTCCTCCCTAGAGCGGGATCGAGCTCTCAATCTTCCTTTGCTACTCTTTCTACTTTTCCTTGTTTTAGCTCTCTCTCTCCCTGCACCCCTGTTTAGACCCTGGCCCACATCGTAGGCAATATCAGGTGGATCCGGAGGTGTTGCTTCATCTCCAGAAGATCTAATTCCTACTTCATCCTCCATTATGGATACATTTAGTTTCCCCTAAAGTAGTGCAGATGGGATCTTTGCTAGTGCAGCGTCCATCAAATTACCTGTAAGACTATCACTGTTAACGACTGAATATTCTCCTACTTCTCTTGCTGAACCCTTTATAAGCGGCCCAAAGGGGCAGGTCTTAGTTCTGGCTTGGCTTTTATCTGCTACATCCATTTGTTGTTTGTCACTCACGTGTTTTCCTTTCTCCATACCTCTGGGCCTAACATGGCCCGTTTCCTGGCTCAAGGAAACTTGGGACTGTTTCTAAACAATAACTGCCCGAGGCCCTTTCTCCAATTTTTGTTTCTTAGGTTGTGTCGTCAAGCAATTAATAGCCGCCTCCGCTTCGGCAATGCCATTATTAGTTCGCACCTGACGAGAATCTTGAAGGTGGCCTGGATCGTCCCGCATTAAATGTTTGAATCTATTTCCAACACTTTGTATCTCCTTCTGATGTGCCCCAACCAATCTCGGCCCTCCACGTGGACTAGTGCCACTCTTCTGAACCATCATATGAGGTCCAAAACCTAGGTGATCCCTGGACCCATATCCCCTACTATGCTGCTGTGCTCCTTTACTACTTTTTCCTTTTTCAAAATTTGCTACAGGAGTTGGTCTTGGAATTGGTGCTCCTTTGGTTCCCTCAACATGGCCATCATTTTTGTCGATCGAGCTCACCCTTTCAATATTCTCCGATCGTTGAATCTCCGAACAACTCTCTACCCGATGACAGTAGCGCCCACATGAAAAGCAAATTGTATGAAATCCTTCATACTCAACTGAATGCCAATGTTCATCTAGCCAAAAATGGCCAATCAATGGTTTTGTCAGATCAATTTCAACACATACCCATGCAAATCTTCCTCTTGTAGTCAGTCGGGTATTAACATCAATTTTAACCGGTGTGCCAATACTTGAGGCTATGGCATATAGAAGCTCTTCATTATAATACATCATCGATAACTCAGGGAATCTGACCCAAGCAAGGGTTTTCTCGATAATATCCGACGACAGCACAAACTCTGGCGACCATTGTCTAACTGTAAGATAATGCCCTTGCACCAGCCATGGACCATCTAATAGAATACGTTCCCTATCATCCTCATTGTCTAACTGAATAAGATAGTATCCTGACCCCAATGGAATAATTTCCATGGCTCCTCTTGGTTTCCATAACTCCCCTACTCTCCTAGCAAAAGGTCCATAACCCACTATTTTCCCTAGACGCTTTGCAATAAGAGCTTTTTTCCAAGGCTGAATCAACTCCTCCCTCAATGTCTCTGAACAAGTGAAGCTAGGTTTTAATGGATTACCCTCAAGAAATTGAAGAACTATTTTTTACTGGCAATCAGATTCTCAGCCCTTTTTGGGGCACTTCGAGGCCCAGTGAGTACATCCCTAAATGACACATTGTGATGTCCTGTTTGCGATCTCTCGGCTCCCAACTGACCAGTCGAAACCGAAGCAGCATTCTCCTATTGACGTGGTGCAGATGAAAAATGAGAAGAGTCTTCTCTAGCTCGGAACTCGTGCTGCTGGTGTTGCATGGGCTGCATGGCTTCCATCATGGTGGTATCTTCACATTGTGGACCCTGTTGTACAATATGTTCTTCGAAAGAGCAAAGTTGATGTGGCTGGTCCGTAGCGAGGTGAAGATCCTCCATTCGTTGATCATCCTGTGGAGGATCCAGTGGGCCAGGCGGATGGGTCAGAGAGGGTGTCTCTGGTACGACAGTTGGAGTTTGCGTGGGCTCAGTCATAGTGCTTTTACTTGTGGTCTACTCGTTGCTTAGCTACGTTGTTTACTAGTTTTGCACAAAATCTCAACTACATTGTATTGTAGGTATTTATTTTATTTGCCTATCATATTAAGGAAATCTTTTAACATCTACTATTTAAGAAAAGTCAACAAGTTTAACTTTAGTGCTATGTGTACTTTGTTCTCAAATTAGTTTTTCTTCTTCTCTTCTATGTATCGTGGGTGACAACTGATAGCTCCATAAACTTCATCCCCATCACAGAAGTTTCACCTCTGACCTCTCCTTTATTATCAATGACAAGAGACAATTCAACAAAGGAAGGCACGACAAAAGATTAGCCGCCCCTATTGTCCTCTAATTTCATGTCTGGTAGTTGTTTTGACAAAAAAAATTGTATTTAGTCACTGCGAGAACTATAGTTCAAACACAACTATGATTCGTCATTTGTCATCGACAAAAAATAACAAATAAAAATGTGAAATCTAATCATTTTATTCAACATTATTGATTCATTGTTTTGTTTATGTAACTAAATCCATCCAATTACAAGGCAAAAATTGGACACAATGCTCTGTTCAACAGGAAGACCAACAACAAAAAGCTGTACCACAATGAAACCAAATTGGCAACTGTGGTTTATGGATTGCAGAGGATAGTTGTCTCTGCAATCATGGAGGTGACCACATAAGGATCCATATTTGAAGAAGGCCTTCTGTCTTCGAAATAACCTTTACCAGCTTTCTCAGTTTCCCTTCCAACTCTAACTGATGATCCACGGTTTGCCACACCCTGCAACATTACCAAATATTGTTATGCCTCTCTTCATCTTCTTACTCCTAATTTAACTACACTGCTTACCCATGAAAACTTGTTGATATCAGCAGTTTCATGGAGTCCAGTTAAGCGACGCTCGTTGCCTTCACCGTATGCAGCAATGTGTTCTTTGTGCTTTAGTCCAAGCTTCTCTATTGCTTTCTTGATGGCTTCAAATCCTCCTTCATTTCTCATGGACTTGGTGCTGGAAGGAAAAAAGTGCAGATCAGACTCACAATCTGTATATAGTTGTGGATTATTCCATTTGGGAATATATGAAATCATTACCTGTAGTTTGTGTGAGCACCAGCACCATTCCAATCACCCTAAAGAGAGCAGATGCACCATAAAATTGAAAATCGTCGCACAAAAACACTAAAAGAACAACTCGTTGAAATGACTGATATTTCGAACATGATCTACCTGAATAGGTTTGGGGTCAAAAGAGACGACTACTCCGGCCATTTCAGCAATCCTCTGATCGCATTTAAGTCATAGCATTAAACAATGATTTTGCAATTTAGTTTTTGCAATGTACATACAAAATTCAGCAAGATTCAAGCAATATATTGAAAAGGGTACCTCCAAAATGTATCGAGCCACCCACAGCTCGTCTCCAGCTGAGATACCAACAACAGGACCAACTTGGAATTCCCACTATACATATAAAAGAAGGGAAAACTTATGTCAGTAGTAATAAATTAGAAGTTAACATGTAAATATTGCAGGAAAAAGTTTGGTGGAGTTACTTGGCCAGGCATGACTTCTCCATTGATGCCAGACATGTTAATTCCAGCATAGAGACATGCTTTATAATGAGAATCAACAATGTCACGACCAAAGGCCTTGTCGGCACCAGTGCCACAGTAGTATGGACCCTGTATTATACCCAAGGAATCACTCTACTTTCTTTATGAAGACTTAGAAAACGAAATATAATAGCCAGAAAAATATTAATTGATCTTCATGATAAAATGGACAGATTAAAAGCTTCGAAGATTGTTTTGCAGTAAAGATACGCTTACAAGATTGCAGTAAAGATACGCTTACAAGATGACTATCACTTTCCAAATAAAGACAATCTCTGTTTCAATATATACAAAAACCAAAACAAACTCAAAAATAAGCTTGTCATCAGGTAGAAATATTTTCATACGAACAAAAGAGATAATTTTAACAGTAGGAAAACCACAAATCTCAATATATATTACCTATCAGAATTTAAAACAAGCAAAACTTAGTACCTGAGGTCCAGGGAAACCTCCAAGAGGCCAGCCATGGGGCCATTTTGATTTTTTGTCTAACAAAGTGTACTCCTGCTCTATACCATACCTGCAATTATTCCATATTATGACAAAATTATATCAGTTTCTTCTTTTTTTTTTCTTTAACTGGTATCACATAATATTTTAATTTGTGAAAGAAAAAAGTATATCACCAGGGTTCCTCTGCAGCAACATCTGGGTGGCTGAAAATTTTTGCAGCATTGTATCTCTTGTTTGTTGGAATTGGTTCTCCAGCTGGCGTGTATGCATCACACATCACCTATTTGAAATCAGTAACAACATGAGCATCAAGAAACTAATTCTTTTAAAATACATGATCAACAGAGAATCAATTTAATTAATGAACCAAATTTTAAAATATTAAATTAATAGTAAAGTAGTGAAAGAGACTAACCAAGATGTTGTTGCCTCTCCTAAATGGGTCCCTGAATATTGCTTGAGGACTGTTTTAAACACAACAAAAAGAAGTATAAACCCACACATCCCAAAACAAATGCCCCCACAAGTACTACACACATGTAGAACACAGAGAAAGAGAGAGAGAATATACTGTAAGATGACTTCACTGTCATCACCAGGGGCTTGACCAGTGCTTGAACCATCGTAGTTCCACTTTGGAAGCTTTTTAGGATCATTTACTGCTCCATTCAGGGTCTATTTAATCAAAATTATTTGAACATATCAGCCAGTTTCTCATCAGAATCATCAAGACAAAAATACATGAAAAAAACAAAAGAAAGAAACTTTACCCTGGCTTTGCTACGCAAGTCCATGCCAGATCCACCAATCCTGAAAGTTTGGAACATAACTTTATTAACAACAAAATAAATTACTACTATGAATGACAATAAACACATATACATAAAACTTGATAAGAATCAAGGAAAGAACGTAGTGAAACCAAAATGGTATTTCAGAAAAATGTGATTAAGTAATGATCATATATTTGAACAAAAAACCAAAATTCAACCGGTAAATGTAAAATAAATGAATGACATAACAGAATTACAATGGAAAAACAGAGACCATATGTATTCAGCAATGATGTTTTCAGTGGAATCAGAGAGGTTCAAGTTGATGAGATCTGAGAGAAGAGCCATAACTGCAGGAGAAATGGGAGATAAATGTGATGAGGAGTTATTGATAATGGGGTGTATATATATACATTTGTGTAGAGAGAGGAAGAATTTGGAACGCGAAAGGATTACTTGGATGGATTCAGAAGGCAATGAAAGGGTGAGGATCGAATTTCGGTGTTCAAATTTAGAAATGTGGCTCTGCGGCCAATTATTAAATTTTAACGTTATTTAAGGTAATAATTATTTCAGCAAAAAAAAAGATCATAATTATAATATAATTAAATAAATTTTAAATTTTAAAAATATAATACAAAATTTAAATAGAAATAATTTTTGATTTTATAAATTATTAAATATTTTAAATATATTATTTTTAAATATGTCACATTTTTTTATCGTGCATATACATATATATATAATAGAAACTTTAATTTTCAAAATAAATGACGGTCTCAATTTTCATACCTCTATATCTAAAATCTAAATTATTTTTAATTTATTTCTTTTTTTACTCATAACTTGTTGTGTTATGTTCTATTAATGATTTCGAAATTATTAATAAAAATAGCATATTTTCCAAACAAAATATAGTTTAATATTGTGGTGTTCAAATGGGTCAAAAAAATTAAGCCAACAAAAATTAAAGATACTCGAGGAAAGATTGGGCAAAAAGAGAAACTAACAGTAGTAGTTAGAATACAAATGTCTTGTTATTATCGCTAGACCGAATCTTTAGGATTGATGAAATGCTTAAAATTATATTTCATGAACTTTTTAAGTAATATAAGCATAAATTAGTATTTTAATGAACAATTTTTTGTAGTTAAGCTTTTTCTCAAATATTACAACTTCTGCATAATACCAAAATGTAAAGCATTCTTATTTATCTGCGGTAATGTATGTGTATAGTGCTATCTCAGCTCAGAGCATATTCTTATTTATTTGGAGTGTATATATGTGTATTAGTGCTAAA